>JABASI010003095.1:0-17460 GCA_019776505.1 Tomocerus nigrus | reverse complement strand
GCTCCTCCCAAACCATTGGATATGTCCAGTCTGAAATGATCAATTTTCGAAAGCACATGAATAAATGTAATAAGCATTACTAATAAGTAATAAGGCTCCCATTAGATGCCATAAAAATTTCGCCATGAACGGATTTACAAATAAAATTCTCGGGTATACCATTTTGAATCTATACACTTTCTATACACATTTTTGTGTTTTGGTATGCTTGGGGTTTTGCGGGATTTTGATTAAGTAAGCTTTTTTGGCAAAATGTTGTGGTTTGTATGGATTGTACGATTGTATGAGTATGAGTATGTTTTGGAGCCCTGTTTTCTTTGCGTTGCATTCGTGAGACATTATTATGTGTGCGACACACTACTATTTCATATAAATAGTTCATACTTCTTACTGGGTATATAGTAGCCTTAATGACAACTTGACAGAGGTCATGACTTCATAAGTACTATATATTATTTACTTACAAGGGCGTATCCAGGAAATTCATTTGGGGGTTGCTTGTGAAAATTATCGAGAATATCTTTGTGTGTTTTAAGAAAAACGTCGATAATATCTATAGTTATATTATTAGTACGCTTTTATTTTATTCAGGTACTAAAGATAAATGATTATAATAGCTAGTAGCTGTATTATTATGGATTATAGCAAAGAGATTCTATGGTTATTTTCATGGGAAACGTAGTAAATAAGTAGTCTCTATGTCACACAGAATCTCGTTAAATGTGGAATAAGCCAATCCATTCAGAGCTCTTTATCTGTATTTCGAAGGTACCTATGTTAATTTAAGGCGCTTTAAAGACGAGAAGCGTCGTTCCTCTGTGGCAGTTAAAGTTTTCAACTAGCAATAATCGCACCTCGGTAAAAACCTCATCGGTTACGATATTGCCACTGCGCAAAGTTCCTCTGTGGCAGTTGTAACAGACAATGGCAATTATCGACGATACTTACCTATGTGTTGTTTTCAGATGGGGGTTGCTACAGCATCAGAGCAACCGTCGTGGATGCGAAATAATATTAAGTGTACACTATTGCACAATCAGTGCGTGTAAAAAATTTTAAGCGTATCTCTATCCGTTTGTGAGATGACCTCCGAATGACCCCGTTGACCTTGACCTACCCATTTTTTAATATTTGGTCTTTCTTTAGACTATATTAGTATATAATATAAAATTTGAACTAGTAGCTTAACTTTAGATGACACAGAAATTTTGAACGATGCATGTCAATCCGTTCAAAGGTTATTGTTATCACAAGCACAGACACAGAGAAGTAGCAAAAGCATACAGAGCAACTGCGTTACTCTGAATAAATATTGAAATTCCCTGTTTTAAATCTGCAGATTTCTGTAGTATGCTATATGACTAAAGTTCTGTCAAAATGCAAACGTACGTAGGTACCACAGAAATTCATGCCCAGATCTGGAATAGCATATAATCGAATTATCAATCATCAATGTGGAAATAACATTACGATTGTCGATTGTTGAAAAGAAGATGGAAGGCCCAGTAGGTCCCTAACTCATCGTCAAGGCTTTCATTTGGAGCAGCAGTTTGGAATATTTTGGCCAAAGTTTGTGGAAATAAAAATTAAGGCTATTTTCTACAGTATAATTTATTTTTCTTGATTATAATTATAACCTATCTCATGAAACGTTTGTTTGGCGTCTTTTAGCTGTAAACCCCCAAAGTTAATGGCTAATGTGTGTGAATAACCTTTCCAAAATGTTTATGTTTGGGACATTATACGTTGGTGATTGTGACGATATACTCTAATACTAATAATTATACTGATGAACTTTGCACCATACTGGGATATGAGCAGTAAAAACTTCTGACTTCTAAATGATGTAATGTAATAAAATACAATTTTGCTTGGTATCTAAAATATCTATTCGAAAACTCTTCGCACAATGCGTTGACATTAATGTTTTATTTTCCCACTAGCAAAACATGTTCATTTTATTTTTTTTAAACTTTTGTCACAGTCATTGCATTCATTTCATAATTGTTCATAAATCTATCCGAAATCCGAAATCAAGCAATTACTGAAAAGAATATTGTAATTAGAATTAAACGATATATTTTGATTCTAATATTTTTAATATTTTTTGGACTTGGCAGAAGTGGTCTTAATACTTTGCTTTTAATGTTTTAGACAATTAATTAATGTTCTACTGGATAATCAGTCTCGCTTCTTCTGGTGACGTTTGAAATGGGTTGCTAAAAATTGATCTTGGTCATGAATATTATTTTAGTGACTCACTGCTCGCAATTTTCAGAATTCGAAACCAATTTTCTACCAAGTGTAGTCTCATTAGAAGCCACCCTGATTATCGGAAAGGATAATTATATATTAGTGTCCATAGTCTCATTTTATTATCTGGAAAATATTTCCTGATGAAATTATTTCAGTTGCATATGAAGTGACGGTTAGTTCATTTGTAATAATAGTATACTCTGCTGATGCAGTAATATTCAGATGTGCAATATAAATAGGTACCTACTACAATATAATATAGGTACCTACTACCTAACTAAGAAATAGGACAAATAGACTTTCAAGTTTGAAATGGAGTCTGACTTCTAATTTCCTTCTTGAAAAAAATTAAAAGCTTTGCTGATTTTCCTTGTCCAAGGTACGAAATTGTACGTGGGTACCCTACACAAAAATGTATATAAACCTACCTATGTAACAGGAAGTTCGTTGATGGGTAATCTGCTATATTCGGGGGGAAGGAGTTTGTGATTAGCATGGGAAGACACATTAAACAGCGCAAAACAATTAAACTTTCCAGTCATGGAGGATGGACTTCAAATAATTTCATTATGTAAAATGTTTTGGATGTATTAGGGTCAAAAAGAAGATAATGAATCACATTCTAAACTACAAACACAGTTAATGAAGCCAAGGAGGTAGCTCCTTAAGCGTCATGTGGAAAGCTGACGTATCATTAGTTTTTTTGAATACGCATTTACAGGATGCATTGTGGGAAAGTGATAAGCGTGTAAGAATGAATTAAATCCATATAATTTCCTTGACTGTCGAAGTCAAATCGCTTATTGGACTTGAGGAAAGCACATCCTTAATTGTTCTGTGTGCCAAATATTTGTTTTAATGCAATCTCTGGAGTTATGATCAGTCATCAACGAGCTTTAAAAGCAATCACATTTAAGCAAGCTCGTGAGAAAAATTTACTACAAATTTTACTTAGTCTACTTTGGATAACTTTTTAAAAGATTTTTATTTATTCTTTGTTCTCTGCACAATATCAAATATTGTACTGTTATAATTCTCAAATTCGTGACTAAAATTTGAGCATCTTTGAATAAATCTGTTATCTATTCATAATTTTAAATAAAATTAGTCTAAAATGGCCCCGAACACGGACGAAGTTTCGATACGACTCAGGCAATCCCAAATAGAAGAAAAAATTGGGAATGGAACCACTAAATCCGAAAAAGAAATTGACATTTTTGCAAAGGAGAGTCCACCTCTAGACATTGTTTGGAGAAATGTATTTCTATTTGTCTACCTTCATGCAGTATCATTATACGGACTCTATGCCTGCATAACCAACCAAGTCAAATGGCAAACTTATGCTTTCAGTAAGTTCTTATTTCTTTAGAATAAAAACATAAATACAATTCTTGGTGTCTCTAGTTGAGAAAAATGGATTTACCTTATTGGCTTTGCCAAAAAATATCCATGGTCAGTCTGGAATAACCGGTATTTGCAATTAATTCTGTTCAATTTAGTTTAATATGTATAGTATATGATCTTAGCGCACAATTATTAGTTAAGTAGATATATATATATACAAACATAATGCAAACACTCTAATGTATACTTACCTAAGTAGGAAATATTTTATTATGATTCATCAGCACTGACAAATTATTATAACCGATAGAAATTTGGATATTACATTTGCATATTGAATTAGGTAGGTGGAAGCTAATGAGCAATCCATTTCTAAGTTGAAATGGTTTTTAGCATTGACTACTAAAATGAAGAATAAGTTAGCGTGTGTTATCTGAGTAACCGGTGGACCAATTTTAACCAATTTCAATAAGGTTTGTCACATTGTCACAATAAGACATTGTTTTTGAATGCATATAGTTTAGTCAACCTCCGCCAATGCGTTCGAGAGTTGTAGTTTTCACAGACGGACGTATGTATGGACAGAATGTGTGATTTTATAAGCTCCCCAGTGGGCGAGCTAAAACGACAAAATTTTAACTACACCTAATATTCTAAAAACGATAGTTGATGAACTTAGTTGGACTATTATGTGCAGATATCTAACAATTTAATGAACTTCATTTTCAAAAAATCTAATTTTTGATATGCAAGGCAAGATAATAATATGCTACAATGTAAAGACATAAAAAGTAGACACTATTACTTAAAATCCACTTGCACTTTATTGCATTACCCTTCTTCTATGCATGTATAATGTATATGTGCAAGATTAATGAAATTCAATTTTGGGTTGAAGTAAGGCAAAGGTCGCATATTTTGAACTCCCTGCCATCATTATACACAGGGCCGTATGCAACTGGGTTTCGAGGAACCTAACCTAACCTAATAAAATGAAAAGCATAGATAGGTATTAGTGCGACCTCTGCCTTACTCCAACCCAATTTTGCATCCAGTCAGTCAGTACAGTAACTTACCTACTGTAAACGAGCCGTGTTTAACTTTAACGTGAAGAAATGTGACGTGTTTATCACCCACTATTTAATTCTAGCATATCGTTTAATAGCGTTTTTTTTAGTAGTGGCCTCGTGGAGAACTAAAAATGATATTCTTTGAAAAATCCATAAAAAACATATTCACACAACCAACTGAAGTTTAAAGTAATTTACGTTTAAATAAACCCAATTCAATTCAATTTACCTTGACTTTAGCTTTGAGTTCAGCTTAAAACTCTGTTGTCTGTGATTTATATAAATACCTACCACTATTGTGACATATTACTATTAGGTACTGTAGAGATTCTAATGTGCACTTATCCTTTTAATTGTGATACAATTATTATGTGTAAACAACATAGTTAGTTTATTTGACTCTCACGGACACTCACGATATGCTCAAGACATTTTATTGTTTCTGCGTGATTCACCCTGCCCTAGAGTTATTTCCTTTCCATAAAAGTTATTTCAACAAAAGGTTACACAACAGGTACCCGCTTATTATTCCATTTTTATTGGCTCAATTTAAAAACGTTTGTGCTGTACATTGTAAAAGTTAAATATCAAATTCTGCGTAATATATAGGTGCACATTTAATTACAATGTGGTCAATCTGGTAAAGGCTGTGTTTACTATCCCTGTGATCTGTGTGATCCTTGAATGAATTAAGACTGAAAGGCATCTAAAATAAGTCCAGTTTTGTCATTGTCATTCATCATTCTATTTAGTGTTTTAAGTTTTATAGGCAAACAATACAGACCTTAAACTAACTTAAAATGGGAAACAATAGAGTTTTAATTACAATTATACTCTCTCATACTAAAGAAGATAAAATACTAAAGAATACTCACTAACTGAAGTGCACCTTTATTGTTTATTTATTCAGGTCTTTTCCTAATTTTTTGGGGTGGCATGGGTATCACTGCTGGAGCTCACAGACTATGGACTCACAAATCCTACAAAGCAAAACTTCCATTAAGGCTTTTTCTGCTAGTGGGAAACACAATTGCCTTTCAAGTGAGGACAATAGTCCAACAAACTTATTATTTCAGTTTGGCATAATGGATGTACCTAAGCTCAAATATTAATAATTAGATGTTTTAATCAACAGAACAGCGTCTGGGAATGGTCTCGAGATCATCGTGTTCACCACAAGTTCTCCGAAACGCACGCCGACCCTCACAATATAAAAAGGGGTTTTTTCTTTGCACATATCGGCTGGCTCATGACACGCAAACATGACGCAGTCAGGATTAAGGGTAAAATTGTCGACATGTCGGACTTAGAGGCGGACCCTTACCTCATGTTCCAGAAAAAGTAAGTTATAATTTTTCAAAAAACCAATTCCTTCATATCAAGGAAAACTTTAATATTCACTAGGTACTTTCCATCCATTTTCATTAATCATTTGACTATGTAATTATTTTAAGCCCCTTTTAGCCTTTAAGATATTCTGCCCTGCTTCAATTTTAAAGAATATGAAAACTTTCAATTTGTATCTGTATACCTTGTGTTTAGCGAAAGCGATTTCCTACCTTAATCAACCGTATAACATGTGCATTGTGCAAATGCATAATTTTTACTAGATGCCCAACAAAGATAAAATGTTTATTTTCTCATACAATTAAATACATTGTACACAAAAATATTATCTAGTATTTGTACAAGTAAGTATTTAGTTTAAGTATATAGGTAGGTACCTGAAAGGAAGGTTGTTTGTGCTAGGTCATGTTCATGTATGAAGTATTTTTTCAGGTACATAATCAGAAGATTCCCTCGGTCGGATAAAATTATTTTAATTTCACATTTCCCATTTCCAGTGCAACTAGTGCGCATAAAACTCAATTAGGAATTCCGTGCATTCTGCAAACTGACGGTCAGGATGTGTGGGATTGTTACATAGCTACATTTGGTGCATGCCATAGTCATAGTCATATTGAATAAAATATGAGTCATAATATTTAATAGCTTGTTGTTTTCATGTACCTATAGTTAAAAAAGTATAATTTACTATTTATTTGAATAATGTTATTTGCAGGTATTATGTTCCAATCGTATTAACAGTTAGCTTCTTCATACCAGCTTTTATTTGCTGGTATTTCTGGCAGGAGACAGCTATTATCTCTTGGTGTGTTGCGGCTCAATTGAGATTTGCACTTTCTCTCCATGGAACATGGTTGGTCAATAGCGCAGCTCATATGTACGGACCCAAACCGTATGACACGTAAGTCTAGTTTTCATATTATTATGACATGATTATGAGTAATAAAATATCTTTTATGAACACCGCACACGGATTCCGGGATTCCGTGGTTTGGTTACCCTTCCCAACATGGTAAAAATTCCTTTTAATCTTTTTTGGAAAAAGGGTGTCTATCTCCTTTTTCTCCTCCTATGGAGTTTTGGACCTAGAAAAACAAGATTAGGTAGTAGATTAGAAAAGTTGGAATGTTCCTCCATAAAGTTCTGACAAGCATATTTAATTTTTATTTTTCAATTTGGAGATTTATCATTCTATTCATCTTGCTCCGAATCAGAAACGAAAATGAATAAATAATTTGCATGTAAAGTTGTGTGAAAGAGCGAGTATTCAAGCTTCTAGATCTAAAACTAGAAAATACAATTTTGCCAAAAAACTTAATTCCTGCGTAGATAAATGTGGAGATTTTCTTTCTAATGAAGAAGGTTTTGTCTCTTAATTTGTGCCTGAGTATCCGTAGAGATCTACCAGGAAAGACGCACAACGAGAGCAAGAGATATTGAATGATCCAATGATTTAATTACATGCATTTCTACAGAATTCCCCAAACCCTTATTAACTTTATGCTTATGTACGTATAGAGAGCCACTTGTGATTGTGGGCCGTGTGAATGACGAGTTCTAGTAAACATGTGAACCCATAGCCAGTCTACCCCAGTTATTTTAATAATGGTCACACGGTCATTCATTAGGTCTTAACTAATATACTATATTTTTATTATATAAGGAAAAACGGATACTTATACTGATGACCATATTATTATCATTAAGTCTGAATGTACTCAATGTGAATAATTATTAGAAAAGTTGTTCATAAAAAACAATTCTCAGTTAAATAGTAGGGTAGGGTTAATATTGCAGTAATTTTTTAAAATACCGAACATGCTGGAACTCGTGTCCATGTTCTCCTCGTTCTTTGTGCAATTTTCAGCCTCTATAAGAGCACCTTGAACATGAAGAATATTCCAAAGCGATAATACGTATGCCCATAATAATATGCAACTTACCAACCCAATTCCCAATTGTTGTTGTCGCAAAATGTTGCAAAATCTTTCGATAAAATAAGTATCTTAAGTACATTACTTACATATACATTTATTGAAATAAAAACAGCGAAAATATAATTTAAAAAAACATTCCCACGGGTTTTAAATACCTACTTAAATGCTTATGTACTTGTCAGTTTTTTATTAAGAGTGACGGATATTTACCTTAGAAATTACAGATTTCATAAAAGACAACATCTGAATGTTATGTCCGAAATAATGATATGAATATGAATAAGGGAAATTCCAGTTTCCTTTCCTACTTCCCATATAATTAGTATGTTGATTTTTTAACATCTGCACAGGAATATCCACCCAGCAGAAAACAAAATGGTAGCTTTGATTGCCTTCGGAGAAGGATGGCACAATTACCACCACGTCTTTCCATGGGACTACAAGACGTCCGAGTTGGGTTTTTACAGATACAATACCTCAACGGCCTTTATTGACTTAATGGCAAAATTAGGCCAGGCCTATGATTTAAAAACAGTTCCTGAGCACATTGTCAAACAGCGAATTGCTAGGACCGGGGATGGCTCACATCATCACAGTCATGGAAATGCTGGAGGAGATCACATTCTGCCAGGACCTTATGGTTGGGGAGATGCTGACATTCCTGCTGAAGATATCGCTGCGACAGAAACCGTCTATCCGGAACACTAATAAGCTAAAAATCCTAATTAGCATTGCCTTGTCTTCCTAATTTATTTTTTAGGGATTTGTTTTGTGGATAACCTTGTTGAAGAATAACTATTGTAAGTTTCTCAGTTCTCTGGATGTTTCAATGTTTTATTAGAGCATAATCTTTACAGATATTATTTAAACCTGACCGTTAATTACTATTTAAAAATAAAAGACTTTAAAAGAATGATAATTGCTGTGAATAATGGGTCACAATTTTAGAAATACCTACGCAATAAAAGAATGGCAAATTATTAAATTCAAAATTCAAGAGGGTTGTAGACAAAAAACTTTCATTTCTTTATATGATCATGCATTCATTAATCATACCGTATAACTTATAAGTAACACAATAATAATATATGGGACATAATTATACTTAATTACAGCAATTGATGTTATCTATTTTTTAATATTTTTTAATTATTCAAATTTCAAGAAGGTTGTACGCAAAAAAAAACTTTATTTTCTTTATATTCATTAATCACACAGTAGGATAAGTAACATAATATATGTGACATAATTATACTTAATTACAGCAATTGGTAGTAGGTAACTTAATAATACAACAATAAAAAATAACATCCAGCATCTATGCGGAAAATTTTATAATAATAATAATTGGATTACTATTTCATAATGAAGACTCACCGGCAATTTTTTAGCAGTTATAGTTTTAATGAAATGCCTAGTTGGTTTTTATATGGACAGGATATTCAGTACGGGGGCTGATGGATGATGGAGATCTTGCAAAAAACTGATTAAATGTAGGATTGGAAAACACCACTTCTTCAGGTATGATATAATAATGATGACGTTGAATCTACATCAAAAATATTTTAGTCAGGTTTCTGACCAGGTTATATTTAAAGTACTTATTTATTACAGTACCTGTTTTAATAAAATTATATTCCAAGTTTCTTAACATTTTTTCTCGAAAATCAAAGAAAATGTCGAAACATAAGAAATATCACAAAAGGTACCATAAAGGTAAGCCTTTTTTTATCTTGTCGATTATATTTATTACCTAATGACACTCAAGTTTATGATAATTGGAACTGTTTTCTCCAGCTGAGTCAATTTCAAGACATGTAATGTAAATAAAACATGCAAATGTAAAATAAATGAATCCCAGGCCATATGATACCAGATCATTCTTATCATTACGAAATAATAATTTTCAAATAAAAAGCATATAAAATCAAAACAAAAATTAAACTATTTTGAAATTTAAACTACTATTATGAAACTCTATTACCGCTTATTATGATTAAATTATTCGCAAAATTCTAAATTGACATTTACTAACGTGGGAACGGAACTACAGAGAGTATCAGAAAAGTGGAATCAGAGGAAAATACATGCATTAAAAATTTTGACGAAATCCATGCAAAACGCCATGTATCCTGTTGAATATCCCATCCCATGATGACATGAAATGACATAACATGGCATGACGACAAGAAATGACATGTCATCATGCCACGTCATGTCGCTATGTCATGTAATGTCGTCATGCCATGCCGTCATGTCATGTCAAGTCATGTCACGTCATTTGTCATGTCATGTCGTCATGTCATGTCAAGTCATGTCACGTCATTTGTCATGTCATGTCGTCATGTCATGTCAAGACATGTCACGTCATTTGTCATGTCATGTCGTCATGTCATGTCAAGTCATGTCACGTCATGTCACGTCATGTCACGTCGTCATGTCATTTCATGTCATTATCGGATGGGATATACAACTGCGACTACATGGCGTATTGCATGGATTTCGTCAAAATTTTTAATACATAATGTATTTCCCTATGATTCCACTATTCTGATACTCTCTTAGTTGAAACTTTTCTCAACAGTAATTTTCACACAAGTACACTAATACCTATAATATAATAATAATTCTTTTTCGTGATCGAAAGTTTAAAAATTATTTATTTCAAGCATCATTTCATATACGAAGGATAGACGTACAAAAACGAGTTTTCTTTTAATTTTTTATTATGGGAACCATCTAGTACCTAGTACCTAGTACCTACGGACGACTAGTACCTACGGACGGACTACGTTCTATTTGTTAATTTTGTTATCCCAATATTTATATGAAAGGGGGTAGATGCGGATGCAATTTCCGTGTGCGTCATCAAGTCATCATAGCTTTTCCACTGATATAGGATAGGTAACAATTAAGAAGTGCTAACTCAACATTGTATCGTGGGATGTTGTTAATATTGGAAGTGACGCCTGTGGAATTATTTCCTCCTGAGTCCGAGGTTGATTTTCAAACAGACTGACAATAAATAATGGTGAAGTATTGCATCGTTGCTGCTGATGTACAACATTGTTTTGATGAGAATGTTGTTGCTGTTGAACATCTGTAATTACTGGAACAACTACAACGCTATTTTTAAGAGAATAATTAGGTTTTCTATTGGTGTTGTTAATATTATTAGTCCCAGTCCCAGGGTTGACGTCAGTAAATGATTGGGAAGCTTGTTTTGGAGCAACAGTGATTTTGACGTGTTGAGCCAATGTAATTGGAGATTGATCTTTAATGATTCTCACGTTATACTCCCGTTCAGAATTACAGTCATTTTCAGCTAAATATAATTAAAAAACGTGTATGTCATTGTTATTATAACTATCATGTCTAAAATCGCTTTTTTAACTTTAGTTATTAAATTAAGTTCAAAAAGATGTAAAGTAGTGATATAATTGAATATATAGCATGCGAAGCGTACTCAATTGTTGACCATTGGTACGTATAATTAGCTAGTAATTATAATCATCGATGAAAAATATCATTAAGAAAGAATCGAAGAGCTTTTAACCCACTTAAATGAGTCTGTTCTTCCTCTAACTCAACTGGACAGCAATAGCAGAGCAGATACGTAACAAAACAAGTCAGTAATCCCACACAAATAAGAATTCCCACATCCAACGCGAAAGACTCCAGACTGTAGAAACGGTAATTGAAAAAAATTAACAGCAACCACGCATGAGAATTACCTAATGCATTTAATAATGTTGTCAGTAGGTACCTATATAATTTATAATATGTAATTTTCCTTATTATCAGCTCGTTTTGTTCTTTCAAATTCAAATACATGATGCAGGCATAATTTAACTTGAGGATTAATTATTTATTTGAACATTTTTATTTGACATTTGTTAGTGTGTCTATTTTCAGTATTTGCTTACTTTTAAAGGAAAACAAACAAGTTGGGGAAATATCACAATTTGTTTGCAAATATTATTATTAAATTAGGTGTATATCTTTTAATTACCTGCTAGCACCCATTTAGTATTTTCACCGAAATAACCGTTGAAACGAGATAGCTATGTTAATTGCTCTTAAATATTTGACTTGCCTTTTTTTAGTCTTAATACTATCTGGCAGGGTCATCGGCTGTAATGAAATTATTGGTACCGTCAAAATAGATTGTATATAATGATTTGATGGAAATGATAAAATTAATGAGTTTGCTATAATATTACTAACTATATAACACTTCTATAAAACGTTAAAAAATAATGAAAAAAGTTTTCGAAACATTATTTCTAGACGAAAGAAAACTTGGGTTTTTCAAATTACAAAATTTACAACGCACTATACTGTACTGTAGCCATGGTTCATCATTGTAATTATTGTAAATGTATAGCATAAACACGAAAAAACGAGAATAATAATTAAGGAACCACTCCTAATAATATTCCCAAACCGGAAAACGTCGCTAGTATGCCTGATTGATTGCTGGTAGTGTATTTCTGAGCTGATATCAGTGATATGGTATTTTATGGGACTTTCTAGGCTTCAATAATAAATTTACTATGATAATAATTATTTGGGTTTGGCTAAATAAAACTTTTGCGTTCTTATTCCTAGTTTAGGCTATGCGACAGAAAGATAAAAATATCCGCAAAACTCTAGTCAATAATTATTAATTAACCATCAAGACGATAGTTTATTTTAGTCTGCTGACTATTGACTATAGGAAATTGTAATAAAGATATACACATACTGTGCAAAAAGAATTAATATGACAAATAAAAATGAGGCTTACGTACGATAATGGATGAAAGAACTAATTTTAGTTCACTAATACAAATTTGTAATTGTAAATGTAAGCATAAGAGCTAATAGTTATTTAGAAACATACTTACCTAGGTAGGTTGATTGAGTGGTTTTTGATAGGGATAGAGGTACATACATTATTACCATGCGTGGTAGTGTAACCAAAAATAAATTACAAAAGTATATATCGAGGAAAAGAAAAATAATCAAATTGGACTATGCATGGGTACCTTCGATTTATGTTTTCATTTACATTCTTAAAACCCAGATATAGTACGTAGCGTGATATTTTGATTATTTGACATTACCAAATTACCGATGCAAAAGCGGACATCAGTATTTTAAGGAAAGTACGTATAACATGTAATGATGAGTACCAGATAAGTATTTTTAATTATCTATCAAACCTAAATTATTCAGTTGAATGGATTTGTCATTGAATCCTAAATCGTGTAATACTGTGCGGTTTGAGATGTTTATGTAGCATATAATATTATATGCTAGTATTGTTCTTTTTACACGCGCATTTTTGTGGTGTGCGTCTGTTCTACCTTAGTTACTAACTAATTAGTTGCCCTATACTTCAAATTGCATATTAGCATCCTTGTGTGGGGAAAATTCCTTAGGATGCAAAAAGAAATATTATGAATTTTCCCATGCACGGCAATCGTGCACCCGGCAATTAGGTACCTACCTAACCTACATTATCACCATAATCAATTTAATATTCTTACTTCCTTTGCTACTTCAGCTTATTTTTAATTTTCAATGAATTCTTCAGATCTAAATATCTGTATGATAATAATAATATTCCAATTGGAAAAATAATTTGATGAAGATAATAATTGACATCGTTAGTTCCTTTATCCCACTTATCAAACTCAACAAGTGTACTTTAAATATGCTTATATGCACCATAATTAACTGTCTTGGCTTCGTATTGGTTTCTCTACTAACTCTCTGTACTTAGGTACTCTACTTACCTATGTATAATATGCTATAATATGCAGTCGCTACATATGTAAAACTAACCGAAAATCGATTCAACCTTTCCATAATTCTTCCCCACAGAGTAAACCTATCCAATAATCTTATTAGGTATGTCCATTACCGGTACAATGCCCACGACGAAGTCATACACCCGAGTCAATTCACGTAGCCCAAGAAGAACCCCATCAAATTCCGTATGGGTTAATTTTAACTGTTTAACTAAAACGATATTTTTTCAGGATTTTTAATCGGGGTTTTTGAGCTTGTGGCTAATCAATGAGTAACATTTACACATTATTATAATAATTACAACTAGACCGATATAAATATGCAGGTATCTATTAAAGTACTTTACTATTTGTTGATTATTGCTTGCATATTACACTGAATGATTTCAATGGTACAACAATTTAGAAAAATAGCTTCAGAAAAATACATCCAATTGTTTCAGTTAACTGATTATTAATTAGTATATAGCATACTTACCATAATATACTTACCTATACCTATTTCAAAACACAAATGGGCATAGGACAATTGTGCCTTACTCTATGAAATTGTGAAATCTGAATTTTGAAATCTGAAATCGAAATTTGGCTTTGAGCTTGGAATGGACATGTGAAATCATTGAATTTATATTTTGAAATGAATAAGAATACTTTTATTAGAATCACTATATTATATTATGCTAATATTATTATTGTCAAAGCAAAAGGTTCGTATACTTATTAATTATTTCTCTGCCATACACACACGTAGTTTAGATTTGTCTGGTGTTGCAAATTCTTGATAAAGAAGAATTGGCTGTCACTTACGTGACAGAGTTAGATTAATTGCGTCTGACCTTATGTCAAATTTCCCATACCTGCTGTGACCTATCGTACCGTACGCGTGTATAGATTTAGTCAAGGAAAATACCGTCGGAATTGCTGCATGGAAAGGGTGATGAACTAAACTGGACTGGAGATTCAACTCGGAATGTAAAACGAAATAATAATATTCCTTATGCCAATTTACGAAACAAATTTTAGCGTAAATTATGTGACAAATAGAAACGATATCGTAAAAATTATAAAACATAAATAACTGGAGATGAAATCGGTAAAATATCAAAGTGGTTATCAAGTTCTATTATTCCTGAATCACGAATATAATTTTTTGCTTGAGGTGGGTGTTACTGGTGGAGCTGTAGGATTTTTGCTTGTGCTAGGATTACTGTTGTCGTCAGAAAAGTGAGGATTGTAAGGGGGATTGGTTGAACACAATTCCACTGCAGAGTACTTTGGTGGCGGATCTGGAATTTAAATTTTTAACATTTATAGGAGCATTCATAGCTAATTTTAACGTTCGGTAAAACTAAGTCTAACCCTCACCTTTGTTTAGGACATTCAAAGTTGTCATTGGTATTGACGTTGAGTTGGCAGGCTCTTTTGTCAAATTATTTAGTTTTTGCTGTCGCTGTTCATTTTTCTGCTTTGGCTGTGAAGCTGGAACTTGTGAGCTACCTGAACTCGGGATGTGATTTGTTACTTGGGGTTGGCATATTATGTCATTACCATACTGGTTTACATCTGATGATGCTAGATTTTAAAACTGTATCAGTTAAATAATTCGCTTTTAATCTGAAGATGGATAAAGTTGTAAACAGTGACCCACTTCTTGTATCAACCTGCTGCCCTGGCCTTCGCTTTTTCAACTTGGGAATTATGCAAAATGGACAAAATAAACACATCAAAAATGTCACGACGAAAGTTGTGAAAGCCACGGAAAGGAAAATTCCTATAATGATGAGAACCGTAGCCGCAGAGCTAAAACATTTTTTTAAAAGCACGACTTTTTTTATTAAAGATTCTGGATTACCTGCACTTGTGCATACATTTCATTTTAGAATTGAGATATTATGATTCGCAAATAATAAAACACGATTGGCTGCACTAAATGAATGTTCGCATCCAGCATGAAAGTGAAGCTTTTGCCTTTACTTCATAATTAGGCTGAACTAATTAATTAATTATATAATTGTTGCTATTAATTAATAATAATGTTATTGGTTTTCAAATGTTTGTTACCTTAAAGCCATGTTGTTACGAAAAATAGCTGTCTGCTGAAATACTGTGATGATGCAATGAATTTTGCCTGTGAGAAATTTTAATGGAATTTTCTTGCTTATCGTAAAAATAAACAGTTTCAGGGGTCGTTTAATTTCAGTTCAGGTAGTTCTGGGTCCACATATAAATAACTCGATGTAACATACAAAATGAATGTTTATGAAACGATATAGATAGCTAATAAAAGTTTGATGAATTAACAGTAAATAAATTAGAATTTAAGATTTTCAATTTGATAATAGGATTCTTTCCATAGTTATATAAAATTAGGGTTTAATTTTATATTTTTTCGTTCCAGTTTATGTAGCCTTATAGAACATTCTGTCTCTCCTGAAAGATCAAAACGTTTCTGAAAATTGTTTTAATAAGGAATAAAGGGAATAAAAAGCATGACTCAAAGGTTTACAACTTAAACTATTGATGAATAATAACTTTAATAACACAGTTACCTAGTACACTCCTTCACTACTCAGTACCCAACATGCAATCTATAATTCATACTTAAATATAGAACGTATTATACGTAGATGCCATAATTCTTTTTATTGCATTCGGATAAATAAGAATGTATGTACTTTATTTGCGATAAGGGTAATCATAAATATAATGCAAGTGATAATGTTAATATATGAACCAGTATAGTGTTTCTAACTAATATATTATTGTGCTTTAATATATTCACCGCAACAAAAAATAAGATAAGAAAACCTCTAAACAAGTACGATGATGAAGAGACTGCAGGAAATGACATAATGATGAACTTCATTGCAATAAATAAATCATGGATGTATTTAGAAATGAGCCACCGGAGGCTGGTGGAGAGTGATCATCTTCAAAATTGTAGAATAATAAAAAATAATGGAAGTTTGAAGTGGAAAATACGGGAGAGTTCTGCCCTGAATGAAAAATTAGAAAATGTTTCTATGAAAAAAATGCTGGTAGTACAGTGATATGTGAGTTTCTAACCACATCTAGATAAAACATTACATTATTATACTTATTATTAATTTTATTACTTATAAGTCTTGCTACGTTCATTTTTAAAATGAGATATTTTTTGAGCGCGCCAAATTTTACTTTTTTGAAATCAATATTCGTAGTAAACGAAAGCTTTTATGAAAAAAATGTGAAGGAAAACAATGTTCAAAATTTTATTCTTTAACATCTTACGTATTTTGACCTAAGAAAACATGCCCACAAACCAAAAACATCTTTCCTATTGGGCAGATAAAATGCAAAGGAGATCAAACAACGAATCCAAAATACGTAAGACTATAGAGAATCATACCCGTATTTAGAACCCAATTTCGGGGGGGCTGAGAAAAGTGGGAGTGGCGGGAGGGGGAGGGGCGGGGTCGGGAGCGGCCCGCCAGGGCCCTTTCGCGCGAAAAAAAATTTCGACCTTTTGCAAAAAATCCGAGAGTATCCCCACGATAAAGATACGCAATTTTTGAACACTTTTTCGAATGCATAATTTATGACGTTTTAATGTTATCGTTTTCAATTTTCCACATCAATTCAAAAAATATCATGAGAATATTAGTGCTGTTGAAGATTTTGCTTTTTTGAGTAGAGTTTGCTTAATGGACATCTAAAAATTTAAAAAAT
>JABASI010003094.1:0-17463 GCA_019776505.1 Tomocerus nigrus | reverse complement strand
TGCCATGCCCCTCTAGAAGGTGGCAGTTGTGTTTGGGAAGTCAAAATCTGTACAAATATGGTAAAATCCCACTTTGCCCCAGACCCTCCTCAGGTGGGTGGGGAGGAGTTGAACGTAACTCTATGTAATGCCCGATCCACGTTTGATTGTGGGTAACCTCTAAATATTCCGAGATTGATATGAAATATTAGTGGGACTTAAATTTTTTGATCCCCTTTCGTAAACTCCAACCTAAGCCTCGAATATAATTGTATATATAGTAACTAAAAGGTCATCACCTCTTTTGCGGGTTGTATAATCTAATAAAAATTATAGGGCCAGAATTATTCAGATGAATATTGATAAATCTTTATTAAAATCAAAATAAAATACTACGAGAGTTAAAGTTAACAGCTGGGTAAATCACAAATATTTTAAACCACGACAGAGCTGCCGCGTCTTTCTTGACTTATTATGTGCAGCCTTTTGCAACTTGCTTAACTTTAACAAAAACTAAGAAAAATTAAAACTACATTTTTGTCTGCATTTTTGTAATGTAATCGTCCCATTCTACATTAACCTCAAACTTTAGCCCCCAAATTGAAAATCGGCCACTCATGGCGCTAGATAAAAAGGATATTTTGTTTATTTCAACCTTATTACTTTACCTGACGCCGTCCAATCGGGGATGATTGGAAATTTCAATTTGGAAAGGTGCCATCCCCTCGTCAGGTAGTCTGAGTTCCAGTCTTCACTGATACACAATAATACTGTTTACTTCCAAAAAAATGGACATCCATTTTTTGGTGATAAATAAATTATACAGGAATTTTGCAGATAGACTAAATTCAATCAATACAACATCAGAATACACAGAGTAACGTATCGTAGCCCTCCATAATCCCATTCTGTAATGTTGTATAGGTATGTAATACCGTTAAAATTCAAAAATCCTCTATGACATATTTATAGCATATTTTAAAATATTTAAAATATTTTAAAACGATCACAAATCGAGAATCAACATCTTGAAATTGAATTTAAGCCGACTTTATATCCAAGGTATGATAGCTAGCTAGTTAGCATATCGTAGTTTTACAAAGCATGATATTTTGTCTACCAGGGAGTAACTGGCTTCCCTGGTGGTGGGTAAAGTGGTCGATTAGGACTAAAATAATTGTATTCTACAACATATTCTTGGTGTTCGGAAGCGCGACAAGGTCGATAGGTGCCATCAGAGAATGCGCAAATGCCGGGTGCGCAAGTGAAAATACCAGGACTGGAACCAAAGAACCACTGACAATCGTAGGTGCAACATGAACGATCAAGACCACAACGCTTTCTTGATGGTATGCACTGAAATTGAGAAAAATGCAAATACACAAATGTAAGGCCATACATTTTAAAAATTATCCAAACCGTTATTATGTATTAGAAAAATCAATTCATTTTGAGCGTGACCATGGAAAAAGGAGTTGGGAAATTCGAACTTATTTCCATTACTTGGAAGCAAAAATATGAAGTTATTTTTCAAATCGTCTAATCAATAAAACCATCGGAATTCGGAAATCATTAAGGATGTGAGTTAGACTTTGGAATAATTATTACGGGCATCTCAGAGAAAACCACCAGCCCTTCAATAAATGTGACGAAGGGTTCTTCAAATGTGATTCTAGTACTTACCGGACCCGGTTTACCAAGCCCCCTGGCAATTAAAGGCTGATGCCAAACTTCATCTGGTTCGTAGTCGTCATCATCATAATATGCCGTGTGTCTTTGCCGACGGACGACATCTTGTTCCGTAATTTCAAGTTCTTTGTTTGCAACCGTATCTGCTTCTAGAATTAAATGAAATTCACTAATCAACATTTCAATGTTTTGTAATTTTAATTTAATGTGATGTTTAAGAATAGACAATGTTTTGCATCATCTAGTGTCAAACGCATTAGATAAAGGTTAAGTGCGCCTTCTACAAACAAGTAAGTATTAACCCTTTTTGATGACGCTAATCACCTATGTATGATAATAGAACAACGAGAATAATATCTAAACTAAATCTCCGAAAATGTCAGTGCCACGTGCAGCTTACCCATTTAAAATAAAATATTATTAATTATTATTATATTTATTCTATCTGGTTATTATTATATTCCTTTATTTTATTCCGAAGGCAAATAAAAACCATGGCAGCATTTTCAAAATATTGCGGCAAAAAAACAAAACCTTCCACTACGGTATCAAGTCAACGTACATTCCAATTCCAAAATTATATTGGAAGTTCTATAAAGACAGTCAACGGATATAAAATATTTCAAAAAAATACCAATCCCGCGAGAACTCAGATTAAACTTACCGTGGTCGGTCACTGTTGTAATACCCGAAGAAGTGTTTCCGATAGTGTTTGCAAAACCAAAAACTGCCAGGAAAGACATCAAGCGATCCATTGCCGCTATAGAGCAATGCGTTATTACAGATTGCTATCCAAACAATATAGAGTCGTGCAGTTTTTAACACACTTCACAGTTTTTATGATGCGGTAATTTAAAACGAAAGTTATCTACTTTTTGATATCCAATAATGTCACATTTATCAAATAAAAGTAACGACCAATCTTAACAATCACGATCGTCTAAGTGTAGGAGCATGTAAACACACACATTGTACCTACTCTAAAATAATGATATTGAGGTTACTAACGGTCTGAACGGTTATTTATTAGGTATCGGCAACTTATCTAGGTAGTGGCAAGGTGGCAAACTTTCATTATAGAGGGATATTTGTTTTGCTTAATATTATAAACGTTTGAGGTAGGTAACAGTTTCCATAGAATCCGTTCCAAGATTGACATTACTAACGTTTTGTATGTAGTTCTCTGACAACCAATTCAGGCAAAGTGATCACCCTTTTCATACCACCATCACTTCAACGCCAATTAAGGTACAAGGATCTCAAAAAGCAAATTGGTTTCCAGAACTTAACCACTATTTTAAAAACTTTTTCTGACCAAAATTGTAAAAATTGTTTATTTGCAAATAAAGCAGACATATTAAGTTTCGATAAATATAGTTTTATTTCTTCTAATTCATATTATTAGAATTTGTTTTTTGCAGACGGATGGACGAGATTATTCCATAAGCTCATCATAAGCTAACCAAAACATTCACAAATCGAATCATCAATCAGTCCTAGGTAATGGCAATTGCATTTCAGTTACAGCTTACTTGTGTTATAAAAAAGCATTATTTCATTGCCAAGGAAATAAAAAAAATGCAGTGAGTTTAACAAGGCAGATACCTAGTAGACATGAAAGGCTTCGGAGAAGAAATATACCTTTCTTCATTTTCAAATGTCGATGGAAATCAAAATTTCTCAGTACAGAAATAAATAGGAGAACTCTGTTGGGTATTGGACCGAAGACTAAAAAATATACGCGAGTCAATGGATTACTACAACTTGGTAACCATTCAAGATGTTTAAAGCTCATGTGGCTGTGGTGATTAACAGTGACCTGTAACGCATCTGAAAAACTGATTATGGCACACAACCAGAAATATTGTGTACTCTTTTTCACAGATTGAATCCATGTCAAAAGATTTACATACCTAATAATATCTAAAAAAAACTAATATCGAATTGATTTATTACTCATTATCAGGGTGGAGATAGTTAAGTAAGTATAGTAAGTATGGATTTATTCGAGGAGAAAATGAGAAGTTTTTAAGTGAGTATTATGTCATTTCAATATAGTTTTATATGCTTTATCTGCTTAGACCATTATAGGAATCCTTAGAATCAATTTCAACTGTAAATTGTGAAACAGTAACATAACACGGCCACGTATAGTAACTTCATAATTTATATTATTCCTGGCATATACATATCTAATCAAAATGATATCTATATTTTGTAGCTATTGTAAATAATATCGGAGTTTGAACTTCATTTATTTATTTACCCACTGCATCGTTCGACTTAATCAATCAGGTTATATCTTATCTTGAGTAAACTTGTGGTTTCCTACCAGGTCCCATGTAAATTGTAATATACATAACAGTGGTTTTGCATAATATTCCATAACTGTGAGTGTTCAGAGGACCTTATCAAAGCGATGATTGTTTTTATCAAACAGAACCCTTTTCCTTGTTTGGACGGCTTTCAAATGGCCACGTAAGGATCAATAACTCCATTTCTCACATTTCTACATTCCACAATAATATTATTTCAGCCATAATATGTTTAGTAATGATTTGGCAGGGAAAGTACTTGGTAATCGCGAGTTTATTGTATTATTACAACTCGGGACCTACATATAAATTCTTTCTTGTTGAACTGGGTGCAGATTCGTATATAAGTATAGGTCTGGAAGAGAACATTCCTGATTTCGATTTGAAGGCCTGACTTGTCTGTCTCTGCCTGCTGCTGCCCGCCTTTTACTTGTATTATTCGTTGTCATTTATATTTTTCCAGTTACTCGAATTCAATTTAATATTCTTCATCTATCATTTCATTTAATATTTGTGCTGATCTTGTCCATTGAATTAATTGATGGAACATAAAACTATTCTGTGAGTCTGAACTTTAACGTTTGTGCACATCACTGAGTCATTGTGGCAGAACTCATCCTATTCATCAATTGATTATAATTTACATTAACCCCGAGATCAATTAGAAGGCATTAATCATTTAGTGCATCTCCATTTCTGCAAACATACATTAGAACAGTGCTCATAAACCCTAACAAATTTGAGGCTTCCAAGATGCACTTAGCCCCCACAAAATATATTATATGCTTCTCTAAACAAATTAAACCTTTAAAATAATTATTACTCAAAGAATAACTCACGTGGATATTTTTCTACTCACACAATTACACGTTTATTCAGAGAGCCAAAGAGAGCATGTCATCACACTACAGGAATCCGGATGCAACTAACTTAATTCTCAACTTACAGTTTCATTTATACAAATTCACAATCATCCTATTTCATCAATTTGATTTAATAACAATCCCCGACATTGGGTGACTTAACTACTTACTTCTACCTTAAACTTTATCAATAACAGCAACAAGTTACATAAAATATGATTATCTATCAATGTACATACAACTCTAACAAAAAGAGTAACGTGTTACATAAAATATCGACAATTATCATCTTACATTAAAAGTTACCAATTTTATTAACATGTTACATAAAATATTGGTAACCAATATCCTATATTGAACTTAACGGCATTATAAATAATCCAATAACTAATCACATAAAATATTGGTAAAGCTTAAACTTACTAAATATTATCATGAATCTAATACTTAGTTACATAAAATATTGGTAAATTATAGCACGCCGAAGCGCTTAGCTCACATTTCATTTGATCAATAATCATATAAATAAATATTACCAAATACCTAACGAGTTACATATAATATTGGTAAATTGCAACGCGCCGAGGCGCTTACCACACACAAATCATACTTCCTAACTTATTGCATTACTCTTTTAACGACTCAATAAATACCAATAATCCATGTAACCTGGTAATACCTTCGCTATTTTTTACATACCATAAACAACTAACAATAACCAAATACCACTAATTTATGTATTCTGGTAATACCCTCCATACTTCCTACATACCACAAATAAATAAAAATAACGTATGTAATTTGTTAATTTTATTTGTAATTTATTTTGTGCAACTCCTTAGACTGAACCTATCCTTCCCAGCCGAAACAGTAAGATTTCTATTTCACGGCAGGGGTCATAAAAATTTTCTTAGCGATGGAAAGGGTTTCCGATTTTGGACCAATACTTTCTCGTTCGAGATAACGAGGTATTAAGAATACTACGGGCCAAACGTCGAATTTGTCTGTGCAAAAATCGGCAGGATAGACGAAACTGGTGGAAAATGGTATTACATAAATCCATTGGGTTTGTTAATATTGAAGACAGGGAGTGAAATAGAAATCTAGGCGAAATGTCCACCCACAGAAGTTCTAGGGAGAAGACAAGGAAAGAGCCGAGGAGGAGATAGCCACACAAAACAAAAATTGTGTGAATTTTCATGTACAAATTGATACCCCCCGGCTGCATTTCTTCGTGCTTTGATTTTGAATCGGATTGTTTGAATGGGAGATACTCAAAGAATAGTCGTTGCTCCATCCAAAGATTCAAAAATCCTTTCTCCTGCATCCGCTGGAAATACGCCAGGAAATTGTGACGATAGCAATACTCAAATCTATAAGTCTCGGGCGTAGTGATTGCCATTTCTTTAGTCGTCATGCAAACTCCGTCCAGTGAATATTTCTTTGGCAGTGTCGGCGCTATGTACTGGCCGTAATATTTACTAACAAGACTGAATAAGTTCATTGAATAGCCAGACAGCACTCTGGCTTCTACTTCTGCGAACTTTATTTCATATTTTCCAAAGTTTTCAGCTGGCCTTTCTATTTCCCAGTTATAGACGTAAACGCTCGAATTCGCTTTTTCAGACATTTTATATTTCTCAAACAATTCAGTCCAGTCGTTTCCCATATTATTCTGCATGTGCATTTGTCGCAGTAACTTGTAGTCATTTTCAATGAGATCTTTAAAATCCTGAAATTGTTTTCTGTCGGGCGGGGCAATAATTTCGCTGGTGATGTATGTCCCGTACAGAATTGTAATGAAGAATCCCGCCACGACGACTAGCAAGTAGAGACTCGTTTTCCTGTTGAACGGAACTTCTTGGTCCAGAAGGACTTTGACCAAGGACATGAGGATCCAATTTAGTTTTTGGCGGGTGGAGGAACCCGCCCCTGCCAAGGCCAACAGCAAAAATGAAAGTGGAAACAGAGAGAAGATCAGGAGAAAGCAAGGCACGTCAAAAGTTCTCTGCACCAAAACTGTCAACGGGACATCGAGAAATGTGGAGCTGGGCTCGCAGTAGACAGGAATTGCATCCGTAGAGGTTTCTGTAAATTTCGTCCACAGAGAACTTTGAGCGAATACTTCCTGGCGCATTCCCAACATCTCAATATATCCACAGCGTTGCTCTGATCTGATCATGTCCACATTTCTCCCATAGACTGCAGTGAAGTTAAATTTATTGGCCAGTGCCTCTACCGCCCTGTAGGTGGATGGACATGGATGGTGGGAACTTTTTATCTGAGAGTAGACGGACTCACTGCATTCCGACCAAGTCGTCACATTTTCAAAAGGAAAATCGAGATCTATTCCAGGAATGACAATTCCATGGAGATGTCCATTTAGAGAGAGCCAAGCATTTTCCCAATCTTCTGCGTCTGATATTTCCTGTTCCATTAGGACGTCCAATGTGAGTGGCCACGTTGGGTAGAGGCGTCCAGTGTAAGCGGAATGATGCGTCTCATTGTCGACGACCACGATGAACATCGGACTCACCAACTCCCAACAGAGTGTCTCTATCCACATTTCGTTCACAGCATCTGGTCCCTGTTTGTCGTAGAGAAGAATGAATGCAGAAGGCGGACGATTAATTTCTCTACCAAATATTTTCTGCAGGTAAAAGAACGAATCTTCCTGTTTGTCCTCCATGACAATGTTCACTGTGCATGAATTTTTGGATAAATCTCTAGGGTCATTTTCATCCCGTCGGAAGCGAGATTTATTGTAGCTCGGAGTGGTCAATGTCCAGGGCTGTCCATTTTGATTTTGGGCCAAGAAGTGTGAAGCCCATGGGGAATTCTGGGAGGCGACGAGATTAAAGTCGCAGTTGCTGTAGAAGGATAAATTAGGAATGCACGTCGCTCTTTTGGTCCCAGCAATAAAAATGAAGAAAGTTGCAAAGGAATAAAACAACATTTTGGATTTAATTTCCCTCGAGTGAGCAACTATGAAGTGCCAGAGTGAGAGAACTAGAAAAGATGGCCCCATTCCTCCTCAGCCAAACTCAATCGATATTTCACGTGTACATCGCCTCGTCAAGTTGTTAGCAGCGACAAATGCAAAACAAACGAGAAATCGTTGGCCTGAATTTGTTAGGTGAATTACTTGAATGGTTTCTGACACAGAAACGACATTAAGGCAGGAAGAAGACGGAATGAGGGATAATAAAAGACATTTTATTGGTTTGTGGAATTTCGGTACAAAATGAAAGGCATTCGGGGGCATAGGCACCAAATTATCTACGGATTCGTGGCGACTTTGACTTCATACTTCTCTAACAAAGTCCGTGTATTTTGTTGTTTGGCTGTTTTCGTGGAAGCAGAGAGGACGTTTAGCACAGTGTTAACGCATGCTCCTAAAAAAGTTCACTCACTTGGTTTATGTCAGACATCGACGCCGACTAAATCTGACCGGCGGGGGCGTGGCGCCCAAAACACCTCGGCGGCGGCGGCGCGCCGGTCCGCGCCGAGGAAATTGGGTCGGCGCGGCGTCGACCCAAAAATTCTCGAATAATTTTAGATTGAAATATGCTAAAAAAAATTGGCAGCCTAAATTTTACCCTTACACTACACGCCCTGCGCACCCTCCAAGAAGATAGTGCTTGAATACCAATAAAATAATCGAAATTTCACTCGAAGAACGAAATTTCTTTAAAGGAAAATTGGCAGATATATTTGGAACAAGAATTCCCTCAAAATTAGGTTGTCTCGCGCTTTTCATCCTCATAAATGTGATACCCAACACATTTCACACAAATTGTACTCCAGCATTCGCCTATCATGGTAAATGGCATTTCAAAACTTAAAATGATATAAGAGTACCTAATTAGAAAATGAGAACAATAAATATTGCAAAGGTTTAGATATAATAATATATTATAAGCTTCAAATGATGTGACAAACTTGATTAGTGGCTGGCTGGCTTGGCATGTTTTAAAGATTTATGAATTTCATGATCAATTTTGCAAATTCTCCTATTACTATTACCATTTCACAGGATGTCGTGGATGGTATAACCCCATATACAGTCATGTTTGATAGAATACATAGAAGAAGAGAAAGAAGACTTGCCTTTGCTTCTCTTTCATGCTGCAGGAAAGCTTTCCATTCTTTCCTGCAGCAGCAGAATTTCATAACGTAACGTAGTAAAAAGGAAACTACTCCTGCTGGAGGGACTCGAACCCTCGCTCGACCTTGCTAGTCGAGACCATGGCTCTGCCCACACACACTGAGCTACTAGGCTCGCGTTACGATCCACCAAGTTCGTTCATCTACTGACTTGGATAGCAACCTAACACGCACTGACTGCCCTCACTGCAACAAAGAGCGTATGTTGTGGAGTGGAACACACCACAAGGAGGATGGCGGCGGCCGATCAGTGCCGTAGGCCGGCGGCCATCAAGTGCCAAAGGCCGGTGAGGACCAGAGGCTGGTTGGTCAGCGCCGGATGCCGATGAGGTGAGGGCCGGAGGCCAGTGAGGTGAAGGCCGGAGGCTGGTGAGGACTGGAGGCTGGTGAAGGCTGTAGACTGGTAGGGGCCGAAAGCCGGTGAGGGCCTGAAGCTTGTGGGGGCGGAGACTGGTGAGGGCTGTAGGCTGGGGAGGGCCGGAGGGCAGTGAAACGAGAGCCGGAGGCTGGCTGGTGATGGCTTCATGGAGCATGGTCTTCTATTGGGGCATGGGCCTCTATTAGAGCATGGGCTTATATTTGCTTCATGACTCAATAGGATGGGCTTCTATTAGAGCATGGGCTTCTATTAGAGCATGGGCTTCTATTGGGACATGGGCTTATTTATTATTATTAATTTATTCGTCAACATCTCAAGATTACAATGATTTATACATCACAATCACAAACGAGTTTTTAAGTTGATATAATTATACATAGGAGCACTTAATATTATTTCGTCATTTCACAAAAATCGTCAGTTTTAATATTATTTATAGCAGATTCGATGCATGATAGATTACATACATTTGTTCTTTTCGCTTCAGTAGCTAGTACACATTCACATATTTGGTTTTTTATCAGATAAGACTTCAGTTTTTTTTGAATGAATCAGCATCTTCCATTATTTGCATGTATTCAGGTAATTCATTCCACATATTAAGAGCTGATTCATGTAAAGACCTGAAACCATAACTGTTTTTAGGAATATTATTTGTAGATATACAGTTCTTATTTCTCAATTCATAAGTACCTGACATATGTTTCTTTTGAATATAGTTACGAAAGTACTCCGGACAATTATTGTATATTATTGAATGGCAGAAGTTGAGAACACATTTTTTATACAAATTTTTGGGAAATAACCATTCAAGTTTGCATGTTATATCTTCCTTTATGGAGTCATAGTATTTTTTACCGTATATCATTCGACCCGTTCTTCTTAAAATGTTTTCTACAATTTGCAAGTTTGTTTTATTTGCAGTGCCCCATACTATAGCTAGATAATGTATTTTAGATATTATTAACGCATTACATATTAGTATTAAATTTGATGGAGGTATTATAGGTTTGATAGGGTATAAGGACTTTATCATAGCGTGACATTTCCCGGACATTATATTGAGATGGTTTCTAAAAGAAAGTGTTGGATCAAATGTACAACCTAATGTCTTTAGCCTATCTGAATTTTTGATACTTATACCATCTACTTCAATTTCGAATTCTCCAATCTTACAAACTGAATGAGGACTACCAATTACCATCATTTGCGTTTTTGCTAAATTTAGAGACATACCATTTTCTTTCATCCATTTGTTTATAATTGTCAAATCAGTAATCAAATGCTCTTTTATTTTATGTAAATGCTCTGCCTTCCCCGATATTATGAGGTTTGTGTCGTCAGCAAAGAGTATAGAAACGCATTTTTGCAGAGCAAGAGGCAGATCATTTACATAAATAGAGAATATGATTGCTGAGCATATAGAGCCTTGAGGACTACCTCTAGTTGTGAAGACAATTTTTGACTTTTCCTCATTTTCCCCCTTTACATATTGGCATCTGTCTGACAAAAAGGATTCAAACCATTTAGGATCGACCCCATACCATTTTAGTTTTTCAATAAAAAATTCTCTAATTATTACGTCAAATGCCTTGCGCAGGTCAAGTGACACCAGTATGCAAATATAACCATTATTTAGATTATTATACATGAATTCAGTCATGGCTGTTATGGCATGTGTAGTTGAATGCCTATTTCTAAAACCAAATTGCCCTTTATAAAAGAGGTTGTTTGTTTCAAAATATTGTGATAGGCCTAAAATGTTCGGGTTTAGTAGCATTTTCCACCTTAGGAATTGGCGTTACTGCACTTAGTTTGAAACAGGATGGGAAATGCGATGTGCTTATGCTGCTGTTAACTATTGTGAGCATATAATTATAAATAGTCGGGCAACCTATTGTCATTTTTATCATAATTGGTGCGATACCTAGCGCATCAATCGTCTTCTTCTCTTTCTTTTTTACATTATTGAATGTTTTAAATAATTCAATTGAGTTTATTTGCCTAAGTGTGAGACTGCATGTGAAATCGTTATACTCTGCGGGTTTTGGCGGTATAGGAAGATTCCATGGTTCGTTAGATATGGAACAAAAATAATCATTGATAATGTTTACATCTAAGTTACAGGCATTGTTTTTTGGTTTTCTAACAAAGAGGTCATTTACGGTATTCCATGCTCCGTTTTCATTTATTTGTTTGCTTATCTGGTTTTGTTTATCTGTTTGGAGTGATTTATTAAAGTCTCGTTTCGCCTGCTTGAAGTTTTGCATATTACAGTCCGATTTGTCATTCAAGTACGCTTTGTGAGTCTGTTGTTTGAGAGTTTGTAATTCTTTGGATTTTTTAGATAGTGGGAAAGGATTGTCTTTGGCTATGAATGTTCCGGTTTTTTCCGGAGCATGTTTGTCAAAAATATTTATTAGTGAAGTAGTCAACGTCTCTATATTTTCTGTCATGGTCCCTTTACATTCCTCTAATGCTACTAAATCGATTGCAAGTTGATTTGATTTCATCATATTGCCGGTATTTTAGATTTATTTTTATTTTTTCAATTTTTGTACATTTCCTTACCACATAGCATGCGTTGTGGTCGGATAAATGACAATTTAAAACCCCAGGAGTGCATACATTTTCAAAGTCATTCGTTATCATAATGTCAAGTCTTGCGTCTCCTCTCGTTGGAGCATTAATGATTTCCTTGACCGAATTTCGTTTTAGCATTGCACAGAATCCCTTTGTACTATTGTCATTTTCATTTTCATGATGTATGTTAAAATCTCCACATAAATAGAAACATTTTTTTGATGCTGAAGATTCATGAATTATGTTTTCAATAGTAAGTATATCGTCATTGGTAAGGTAGAACTTTGGTCGATAAATGCATGTAATTAGCACACTCTTGTATTTACATAACTGTACAGTAACTGAGATGTCCTCTATAGATGCGCTGGATATTGAATGAGATAGATTTAAATTAAATATTTTTGTAGCAAGTGAGCTTTTATGGAGAATGGCTACACCACCACCATCACAGAGTCTGTCCTTTCGAACAATGGTATATCCTGGTATAGACGTTAAAATAATGTCTGGAAAAAGTTTAGTTTCACATATACATAGCACGTCAAAATCATGAGTATTTACAAAGTTATGCAGTCCTGTTGTTTTGTATCTGATGCTATTTATGTTTAGTTGTCCTATTTTAAGCGTCACCTGTTTGTGTTTGATTTCCCTTTGTGAAAAGGTGGCTCATTTCCATATATATTGGTAGGATGCCTTATTCTCTGTGGTCTACCTACTGGTGTAATTTCTTTGCATGACTTCACATGGGATTTGTTTGCAGTACCAGATTTATTTAAAGTTTGTGTGTGAGTAAGTAAATGAGATTGCTGTGAGTTATTGTCTAAATTAGTTACATTGGAAGGTGTATTTGTACCTCCTGCTTCTGATGTCATGTTTTTTGTTGTCAGTACTTCAAGTTGTTGCATTTGTGTGTCATTTTTCTCTTATTATTTCAATGTGTTTCGGTCTATTTACCTCGTCAAAGTCATATAGAATATGTTCATTGTACAAACCAAGTTGGTCATACCCGCTTATTATTATTTGGTTACCGTCTATGTATGCACCTGTATTTTGTTTTATTATATCCTGTAGCTTTTGTCTTTTAAACTTGTTTATTACACTCTCTTTCATTGTAAGGTCAGGTGAGATAAATATATTGTACATATCTGGGGATTTACGTAGCCATTTCGCGTTTAGTAACAGCTTTCTTCGTATCATAGTGGAGTACATTGTAACTCTGACTATGAGTGGCTTGTTATTGACAATATCAATATCTCTAATTTGAGATAAAGATGTTTGTAGATACGTAAATATTCCCAAGACGTATTGACATATATCTTCATACCTGTATGTGTTTACCGTTAATCCCTTTATTATAATATTATGCTGTCTCTCGTTTCTGTTTATCTTTTCCTCTATATTCTCAAACTTATCATAGAGTTCATTAGAGTGCATGCATATTAGATCCATTTCGTCTGAGAAATCATTTGAATATTTATTCAAGTCATTTCTCATCGATTTGATCATGTTTTCAAGTTCTACAGTTTTTTTGCTTAAAGATCTAATTTTTTCAGTATTTTCTATGCATGCACTACAACCGTTATTACACTTTTTGGTCATTTTTACTATTAATTAATTCAGTTACTTATCTTAAATATTAATGGAGGTGGGTAATGTTGAAGTGTATAGATAGCTCCTTAAATGTGTCTTTGTCCCGTTTTAGTGTTTTGTGTTTGAGGTTACTGCCTGTTGTGTTTTCTTCTTCAAAAATCTGCTAAAACCCGCTTCCCCGACTCCGACACCTTCACGGTATTGACCAGGTACCGACTCAACTCGTCACAGGTTATCCTGACGAGGGTTAAAATGGGAGGCCCTGCCTTAGTCTTAGGCTTAGAGATAGTGTTGTGGGCTGGCTGGTGCAGTCAGACGTCATGATCGAAGGCAATTGACGACCTTCCTGTTCCAAGTACAACTTGAAACTCGAAAACTTGAAACTTGAAACTCGGGCTTCTAATAGAAGTTTTACGGTATGTGAAGATCCGGCTAACAATCAGTAGATTGGTGTAGTAAGCTTTCAGAATTTTAATAAGCATTGTAATGCTACCGAATGCTATTTACCCGAAGGCCAGTAGAAGTGATACCCAAACGCCCATGTACTACATCAAATTGTAACAAACATAGTTCCAGGCGGTATCCAGCATGCCCATTTCATGTCCTAGGGGTAATCGACCATGCTGATTCCGAATATCAAGTCCATTTTAAGGTCACGTTGGCCACAATATCCCAATAAGGACCCCCCAATTTCAAAGGAATATAAACCTTGAAATAAAATTCTACTAATATGTGCCTAGGGGTAATCGATCATGCTGATTTCGAATGTCAAGTCCATTTTAAGGTCACGTGGTCCTTTATACCGCAATAAAGACCCCCTCCCCAATTTCAAAGGATAATAAACTTTTATTCACATAAAAATACCTTTATTAAGTGACATCGGTGGTATTGAAGGTATTTGCTTGGGTGGATACAACGAGGTTCCTTCATTTCATATATATACCAGACATCGACGGGCCCCACCGACGCCGAGCCAAAATCCCAACTCCGCCGCCGCCGCCGAGGAAAATCGGACGGCGCGCCGCCGAAGGAAGGGATGGCACGCCGCCGTAGGTAGGGTCAGCGCGCAACCAACAAGAGATTAAACTTTTGAAAAATAATGGGAATATCAGTAAAATTGATCATGAAATTTATAAATATTTAACACATGCCAAGCCAGCATGTACCTACTACCTGCTGATCTAGTTTATCACATCATTTGAAGCTTATTATATATTATTGTATTTAATCCTTTGCCTATTTATTGTTCCCAGTTAATAACTATTCTTACATCATTTCAAATTTTGAAATATCATGATAGGCAAATACTTGAGTACAATAAATTGGGTGAAATAAGTAGGGAACCACAACATTTATGAACATAAAAAGCAAGAGACAGCCTAATTTTGAGCGAATTATGGTTCCAAAATTATCTGCTAATTTTCCTTTAAATAAATTTTGTTTTAAATGCGTGAAATTGCAATTATTTTATTGGCATTTAAGCAATATTTTCTTGGAGGGTGAGTAGGGCGGGTAGTGTAAGGGTTAAAATTCACGCTGTCGAATTTTTTTAACATGTTTCCATCTCAAAACGCAAATTTTTGGGTCGACGCCGCGCCGACCCAATTTCCTCGGCGCGGACAGGCGCGCCTGTCCTGTATCTATATCTGTATAATTAAGTTATACACTTGCACAAAAGCTATATGTACTTGTTAGATAAAATTCAATTAAAAAGCACTTGTCCTGTCAGTATTTGGTATATACAATGTATGAATACTTGGTACAAAAGTCGGTGAGGTGGTTAATATATAATTTATTATATGGACCTAAGAGTTTATCTTAAAAGGTAAGTTCCTTGACATTTGCTGATAACAATAAAAGAGCACGTTATATATTTATGTATTATGTGTATTGTTTGTATAATGTTATTGCGTTTTAGACATCAGCCTACCGATTCTGATTTCGTTTTATTTACATAGCACAATGGAGTGGCGTATAGGAGCATTTGCGCACATTCATCTCCTAAACTCTGGATTTTTTTTCTTTTTGGTAGTGAAAGGTATTTTGAAGTAATATTTTTTTTCGAACTCATTATAATTGTGGCCATTTGTGCCATATAAATTTTTCATCCAAAAAACAGCTTTTGGGTAGAAATTTTAGTTCCAAAATTTTGAAGTGTTAAAAAAGGGTGATTCCCGCGCGTTCCCACGTTCATACTTACACAGCACAGCGCTTTCATGATAAAGAATCATTATTATAAATTTCAGCGTGCGACTGCATGCGACTCAAAAGTTACAGCGCTTTCAAAGTGGCTATTATGGTACCCGACTTCTGTCAACTGAAGTCACCCGACAATTGGCGTTCAATTGAACAAAATACATGATTAGAACGTAACTGGTGCTTGGGTGGGAACTTATTGTTCTCTCTAATGTTGGGGGGCCTATTGCCTAATGTGCCTCCATTCGCCTTAGGCCCAAAGCTATGCCTACCATTTTGACTAACGGTGATCTAAGGTAACGGTAACCTAAGGTGAGTGGGTGAGTGTACTACGCGTAATGGGTTCCCCGTTCCTCTGCTCTGGGTAGTCATCTTCTAACTGACTTGCGCAAATAGGCATCATCCTGTGTTGTTTAGACACTTTTTTGAATACAAAACTATTTTGGTTTTATGGTTACTTTAGTTATACAATTAAACTATGTCTGATAAGCCTTTGAATACTTTCGGAAATCATTAGTAGTCAGAATTAAAAAAATAAAACTTACAGGTCGGGTGCCTCTCTATTACGACGTTGGCTTCAGTAGTCGATGTTTGTTATTTGGGGGACACGACTACGATGAGCAGGAGCTCTGCATACGCTACTCCACTGTGCATAGGTATCCACGGTGTACCTTTGTCATTTTTCTAATCCATGCCTGAATTCTGATTGTAATCCACATATAAAATTTCAGGAGGAACATAAAGTATGGAATTGTCACTCGGGGGTGGGGGGAGGCAGAATTGTTACATGGGCGGGTAATTATTTCATGTAGGGGAATTGTAACTTAGGAGGTAAATTCTACATGACGTGAAAGGTTACTAGCAGAATTATTACATGGAAATAGAAGGAGAATTGTTGCTTTGGGGGAATCACTTCATGTGAGGAAATGTCATAAGGGGGGAATTGTTATATGGGGGGTTTGTCACATGGCGGGAATTGTTGCATGGGGGAACTATTGAAAGAGGGAGTGGTTTACATACGTTCAAATACACAGAATGTAAAACACGGGTGTCGGGTCCAGTGTAGTCGGGTTCGGGGTGCCGTGTATTCGGGTGCAGGGTCCCGGAAACGTGCCCATAACTATACATCCCGCGAGGAGATAAGTATGTATTCGATTACCAAGGATAAAATCCAATCGTCTTTTAGTAGAGAATTGTAAGATTTTTTATCTTCTGTCAAACATATCTGTATCTTGAAGAGATGAAGAAGATGAAGATGAAGCTAACGACATTAGATAGCCAGATAAAAAAGCGGAAAAGTCTATAAGTTTGAAATTTTTAAATCCAACAGTATTTGTACAGCACCAACTGGTAAAATGGTGAAACACAACGTAGAACACTTCAGTTAAAATAGGGTTAAGAGCTCATACATAAATAACTTTCAAATCAAGTTAGAAGAATAGTTTAGAGGTTGTGTACATTTATGAATGAACGTTAGACTAGATATAAATATCATGGATTGACAGATTATTGTCATACAAGTTCTAAATCAAAAAAAGTTTCACTGCATTCAACATACCTACTAATCATAATATTATTACTCGGATATTATGGGGCGTCCCATAAGTAAACTAATATGATTTAAAATGTTATAAAAATTCGATTGTCCCAAAGAAATTATTAACGGCCTATCCTATTTAAATCCTCCATTTCCTAGCTACAATCG
>JABASI010003093.1:0-17466 GCA_019776505.1 Tomocerus nigrus | reverse complement strand
ATACCCTAAATAGTAGTTAGTAAATAATTGGTGAATTACACTTGTAGAGAAGTATATCTAATTAGAGGCAATGGTTAGTAAATAATAACATTAAAAATTAAATTCTTAAGTAAACATACCTAAACGTACTTAATGAGTAAAGAATGAGTAATAGAATAATGATAAATATGGCACCAAACCGTAAAATAGTCGCTCAAAATCCCAGGAGTGTGAATCAGATCCTTATAACCAAACGCAGCTGGAAACAGTTTGATTAGGAAATAAAACAAATTGAAAATTACGAAGTCAGAGTGAGACATGTTGGCCATGCCATCAGTTATTTGAAGTAACTGGCGATATCCAGGGTCGTCCTCAGTAAATTTTCCCCCACTGGCTATTCCCCAAATCACATTTATAACAGAAAGAGAAAAAAAGTGAGAGACTGGAACGATATCGCCCTTTGATTTTCTTTCCTTTTCCACAGAGTCCAGCAAATCTTGTAGCTGGTCCCGTAGAATACTTTCCATGGTCTGATTTTTCCCTAGTCCCAACTGTCGCAATGTTTTGAAAGAGTATTTTCTCACCTCTCTCCAAGCATCACCGTTGTTAACTAATATCCCTGAAAATTAGTTGCACTTTCAATTTACTGGGTGAGATGTTGAAAATAATTGTGACTATATTGTTAGCTTAGTAAAAGCGTGAAATATGTGCAGCTAACATGCTGTCATGCAACAACATGCCATCATTACCGTCAATAAAGCCAATTATTGCATGCTAATTTAGTGTTCGTTGAAATTCAGTGAAGAAATAATATTTATTTACCGAGGGGACGCCCCATGGACCTTTCCATGCATGTTCTTTCGACCGGCCGATCTGCCCAGCTCTCTGAATTTTGTGTCTCTTTCACCAATTCATATCCATTTATGATCACTGTAAGTAGAATAATACCAAAACAAAAAATTCATACATAAGGGAAATAGATCCTTAGCAAAGAAGGATTCCTAAGAAAGCCCATGCATTTTCACTGTAGTAGCTTAGTAGATAAGGTTTAAACTTAATTACCATGATCAAAGAGAACACAATCCACAAAGTACAGATCCCCGATGGTTTTACCAATGTTTTGATATGCTTCGTGTAATTTTCACTGTAGTAGCTTAGTAGATAAGGTTTAAACTTAATTACCATGATCAAAGAGAACACAATCCACAAAGTACAGATCCCCGATGGTTTTACCAATGTTTTGATATGCTTCGTGCAATGGTGTAGGAACTTTGGCGAATAAATTTTTTACAACAAGTGGTATAATTGAAATTCTTGAAACTGCGTAATCAACAAAAATACACACATAAAATGCACACTTTAAAATTTCACTGTCACCAATTATCACTTTTTAGAAGGCAAATGAAGGCAAATTTTGTATACCTGCAGGTTTTTTCGAAGAACCCTTTGTAAATCTTGTTAGCCAATCAAACACAAATTTGAATAGAAGAATTAAAATTACTAACTTACCAAAAAATAAAACTAAAGAAATCATTTTTCCTAAATTAAAATAAGAAAATTATTCACGTATTCTCCTGCCCCATCCACGTTCGAGTGAAACAGACACAATTGGTTGCCCTCGCTTAAATAGCCTCTCCATATTGCAAATTAGTCTGTCACAATCGATATTAGGAAATAAAGACGCTCTTGCATACACATTGCTCACTATTAACAATGAACTTTACATCTCGAAGCAGCTCAACTAGCAGATCATATCAAGATAAATACAATGGCTAATACTAATTAACATGGCATAACTATATGAGATTAGTAAAAGAGTCTTGATTTATGTGAATGTTATATAATTATGTTATTAGTAACTTGTGACCTTTACGCTTATGACTAGCTATACCGTGATAAAAAAGTGCATGTTAATATGTAATTAATTTTTTAGTCTATAAACGAATCATCGACGAAACGTTATAATTCTAGTGTTATATAATATGGATTTAATTACAATAGTAGTACGGTAACAGTAGGTAACGATTCCATTCCTAATAATAAGCAAGTTTTGAGTAGAAATATGGTAGTAAGTACATGCTAACACCTAATGGTAAACTTAAACATTAAATGAATGTTGGCTAGACTTATCTTTCCTTCCTACCCCTTTNGTAGTATTAAATTAACTCTGAAATCTAAAAGTGCAAGTGGACTATATAAGCTATAATATGTAAATGTAAATCAGACATAAAATATAAGTACGTAGCCAAATCTTAACGCTTGTAGCACAATAATAGTCATGCCAAGTCTGTGATTTGTGCGTGTATAATAAATTATTATTAAGCTAGAAAATCATTCTAGCATTACAATTATATAGAATGCATAGCCATGTGTAACAATCACATTTTTATTATTGTATTATGCGTAGAATATGTATACGTATTCAGATATTCAGCAATTTTAATATGCAAAGTAAATTAAATCCCTCTTGAACGTTTAGAAAAATAACACCCAATGACGACTCATGCGTAAGTAACAAAGTGCAATATTTGCAATAAGTGGGCATGGCATGGCCCTATGACATGACGCAGACATAATATTTATAAAAGTGAATTGATGACTAATAGAAGACTAAAATATCATTTCTGTGTCTATACCACATCTACACTATACTTGTGTATTTTAAATACCAAAAGATTCATAGTTCGTAGATTAGCTTCACTAATTTTTCAAGGTCTGACCTAGTCTGATACTCTGTGCTATGCACATGCAAAAACTCTCAGTGACCCTAGACAGACGTACATGACACAGAGTTGTAGTCTCGCCAAATTTTAAGGTGGATTTATTGAAATTATGGTTGAATTATTTAAGCGATTCTATATACTTACTATGTTGCTTCCACTCCATCCACGGAAATTATCAAACGACCTGTTCTTAGTCGTAGTTCTAGCCATTTTCCATTAAACTTGTAACTTTCTTGAGTGTTACCTACCACTTGTAATTTAATCGCAACTAATATTAATGATTTCATTTTAGCTTTCAATTTAATTTAATTTTTAGTTTTTTACTGATATTTTCTATACGTATGACATGGTATGACTATGACTTCCCAGTCAGTATCATGCCAAGCACAAATACTGCTAGGGTGCTTATTAGTATCTGTGTATATTGATGCTTCGTGTTTATCTGATTCCTATTTTAAAATTTGATTTTGCGTTCTATTTTGTTTGATCAATTTGATCGAACTAACTTTGTGTATGATGAAAGCGGAAGTACATAGAAAGTGCAAGAACGCATGGCATTATAGGAACATTAACATGTAAAACAGATAAAAGTTATAAACAGGCTATTATCGGTTTTTGAATTGCAGTTATGTGCATTACATTGCACATTATTATGGTGTGACACTGCAATAAAGATTCCCTAAGAAGGGTCGATGGGCAATAATAAATAAATGAGAAAGAGCAATGAATAAATGCATAATTTAGATAAAATATTTCTTTTGCTACTGTCTGGATAGAGAATATCAATAGAGTGCCATTAATATTAAATCAACATATCAAACTGTCAGAAATCACGGCATAGCAAGTTGTAAAAGATGACATGCTATTTCTCATCTTTTTGGATTATGTGCGCACTTATTTTCCAAAAAGTTAAGTTTCATTTGAACTACCTACATACTTAAAGGAAATAACTTTTTTACTAAAATTTAAACTACCGTTGAAATTCTATTGACCTGGAAGAACAATGGGCATTCGGAATAATTTTTAATTCTTGTGGACAGTGGATGATGCGATGTGTCTATTTTGAATTTTGATCTATTGTTTTCACATTTGTTTTTATTTTGTATTTATTTTGTGATTTTTGATTTTGGTATTCCCATCCAGTCTTTGATATTGATGACTCACTCAGATTCACTATTTTATTTCACTGATGACAAACTTTTGCCTTTATTTATGATAAAGTGCTAGATAGAACTACGAAATTCCCTTGCATCAACATCCAACGAATTGGCTAAAGAAAAAGCATAACAATTGAATTATAATGAAAGCGATTCAATAGGAAAGTATGTAGAATTTAGAAATGTATTGTTTTTCTTAGAAATCAACATCTAACGAATTGGCTAAAGAAAAAGCATAACAATTGAATTATAATGAAAGCGATTCAATAGGAAAGTATGTAGAATTTAGAAATGTATTGTTTTTCTTAGAAATGGAAGGGCCATTGAGATTATTTCATGTATGAAATCAACACGGCCCAAATCTATAACATGCATTATCCATTGCACTAATGGACTTTATTGATAATCCACCTCTCTTCTGCTAATGGAATGGCTCTCATATTCATAAAGATTTCTTTCTAGGTGTTCATTCATCGTAATGATGCAAAGAAGTGGTCGTTAATGTTACACTTTCAATTGGTGACAGTGACAATAATGGTTCATCATGTAGTTAGCAACTAATAAATAAAAGAAAGGGACAAGCTGTCAGTAAGTTTGCTTGAAATTGGTTGAATCCTTCTCTGATTTATCTGTACTGGTTATTTACATTATGAAAATTGTTATTTGCCAGTAGTTTAGATTAGATTACAAGTTGACTAACTTATACCTGTGTAGCAATAAAGAACGAGTGAATGTAAGTCAGTAGCTCAAATAGGCGAAAACGGAGATTTTTCTTTCATTTCAACTCTTGAGACTTCCAGTACAACGTCAAGGAATCTGTTCGCTCTAATCCGAATGTGTCCTATCCACTAATTATAAAATCAGTACAATATTTCTTGTCAACATGCTGATTAGAACTATTTTAAAGTTACCCGTGATATTATTCGTTTTGGAAAATTCTTCGGTTGTGATTTTTGCACAGTCTCTCTTTGATGACCTCCCGGAAAACGGTGCTATACTCCTTGATAATCATCAAAATATTCACAATAGTCATTATATTGCCAGTGATAGCCGAAGTGGCCGTAAACTTTTAAAACCAACTTTGAAACATTCTTCTACAAATGGGAATCTTCGCAATATTCGTGACAGTACGACTGCGAGAACTATTGAAAACATCTCTTTATTCGACAGTCTACCAAATCAAGGTGCTTTAACTTTATCTGCGGAAGAAAATCCTTCCAGAAACACAAGAGATTCCGTTTTCACTCGTTTACTTACGAATCCAGAGCTACAGCAGCAAATTTCTCAAGATTTTGTTTTAGATAGCTCAGATCCAGTATCCAAAAGCGATTACACTTTCTTCAATAGCCATTTAATTCCTCATATTCGACACCAAGTCATGAGTCCTACTATAGTTCCGGTAATAACCGGCCCAACTGCAGTTTCTTCGACGATCATCCCCATTGTATCTAATAAATATAATGGAGGTTATAATAATCAACAATACCATCATACAATTAGCAAGGATGAATTTGAAGATACATCGCATTCGTCATCGGATTCCGGAAAATCTTATGTTTCTGCATCAGCAAAATCAGGTGGACCCACAGTAATTGTTTATGCACATCCTCATACTAAAGGAAATCAGAATCCCAACTCTGACCAAGGAGCATTACCACCGGCTCCTCCAGAACGAAATAATTTTCCTGGAAAAAATGAAATTCACTATCATTACCATTTACCTACGACAACAACGCAATCTCCTCATTATGGTCCTCCGCCAAGCAGAAATCATCCGAATAACAACCATGATAATAGTCATCATTCAAATAACAACCACAACAATCATCAATCAAATAATAATCATAATAACAACCACAACAATCATCAATCAAATAATAATCATAATAACAACCACAACAATCATCAATCCAATAATAATCATAATAATAATCACAACAATCATCAATCAAATAATAATCACAATAATCATCACCAATCAAATAATAGTCATAATAATCATCATAATAGACCTCCGTCATCTCAATATGGTTCTCCTGAACCCCCACCGTCAACGACCCGGCGACCATCTTCAGGTGGAAGTGGTTCGTACCCTTCTTCCCGGATAAATGTCTCGGGGATTAGCCTAACTGAAGAGCAGAGCAACGATTTTAACCATCGAACATTTTTCACTCCAGCAAAATATCAATCCTCAGAATCGTATCCCTCCTCAAATTCCTACTCCCCGGGATGGCAACCTAAAACTACAGCATCGACGCCTTCTTTAAGTTATGAATCTCCTCCATCTTTTGATGCACCACAGCCACCACCATCTTATGACCACTCATATTCTGGTTATGCCCCTCCGCCGAATTCAGAAGCTTATGGCCCACCACAAACTCCTCCTCCTCCTCCAGCGCCACAAAATGATCCTCCTTTACCACCTGCCCCCGCACCTCCAACTGAGTCTCATCAAACGAGCATTTCTTACCAGACCATTCCTGTGACACATCAAGTCACAGAATTTGTCCAAGTACCCACAATCACACAGACTTTAATTAATCATTCTCCTGCCCCTTCCGGTAGCCCCCTTCCTGTTGCTGATGCTCCTGTTGGAGGGGGACCACCACCACCGTCATCTTACGGACCTCCAAATCCAGGAAGAACCCTAAATGTCCAAACTGCTCAAACTACGTCAAATTCAGCGGCTGTTGATAGATCAATGATAGCTGAAGACCAGTTGAACCGATTATTATTGGCCTCTTCGCCTACATCCAGAGAGAATTCATTATCGGATTTATTACTGTTAACCCAAGGGGGCAGAGGGTCAAATGATTTATCTCTAGTGGAATTACAGCTTTTGGCTGCAGCGAATAGAGGCAGTGGGTTTTCCAACAATAATTTTCAAAATCCGATTTTAAATCCTCTAAGGGGTGGAAGGGGACGCTTTAGCAATGCCCTCCCAGTGGTCAATAGTGGATTTCGAACAAATGGCCCTCTCGGAGGTGGAAATAATTTCAATTCATTGTCTTTCGCAAATGGAGGAGGAATCAGAAATTTTGGCCTGCAAGGAAATAATTTGAATGGACATCAGTTTTCGAATCAGCAAGTAACTGGTACGGACACAGCGAGTGCAATTCATGAACTTATCAGAGAACAAAGGATTCAAGGAGCCCTGAATGATTTGAGAGGTCGACTCAGAGATCAAAGTAGAGGTGCTGATAGAGAACGTCAGAATTATAGAAACTTATTTTACAAAGGGGCTTTACTTTTAAGTGCACTAACTCTTTTGCCAACAGTTGCTACACCTATGGCTGCAGCCGCTGCTGCTAATTCTGCTGCCTCTGTGCTACCGTCCTTTATGATGCCCTTAACTATCGGAAGAAGGAAACGTTCCCTTTTCAAAAATTCTCAATTGACACCTTTTGAAAAGTGCTTAGAAAAAATCAAATTTAAATACTCTAATGACACTGGCCATTTACACGGAAAATATCATTCAAATTTTCATCAGTGGCTCAATTGTTCCAATAAATTGGCTATTCAAGATGGCTTCGAATCAAAAAGAGTTGACCTCACAAATAATTCTCGAAATATACACGGAAATACCAACCATTCAAAAGTAAACCAAGTACCACCGCTCCCCATCCTGGAATCAAATAAAATTCGTGATGATTTGAAAAAATATCTTTCCATGGAAGATATTCTATCAAATTCTAAATGCATTCAAAAATATTTCTGTACGAATTTGCAAGCAATTAAAAGGGCAACAAGTGATGATAATCTATACAATTCCATGTAAGAAAATTATGTATTACTAGTGTAATAATTTGGCGTCTAGAAGTTTGCAGAAACAGAGGCGAAATCGCCGAAGCCGATGAAGGTGATTGTAGGTTGTAGGTGTAAGCATAGAAATTTCGAAAAAGTTTTGTATTATGGGTATTTAAGCCTCGGCAAAACTCTACTTCGACTTAGGCGGATTTTCCCTTGAGCACATTGGACCACTTCACTTCCATCCCGCCCACCTCAGAAAACTTAATTTCTTGGCATTCGTCGAACTTCCTTCTTCCTCGGCATACTTTCCCTTCATTTTTGGCGAATTTCGCTTCGGTTTCTTCTAAAGCCCAATAATTTTCTGTTTCATCAATTAAAATGTTTTTTTTTGTTTTCTATTTCAGGTTCCCTGTTGACATTCTGAACACTAATATCTGGATTAAGGAAGCATTTGAGGCAGCAAAGCAAAATATGTGTGACACATTTCATTGTTACGAGGACGAAATCAAATAATTAGCACTAGAGAACTTCTACTAAATGCTAAGTTCGTACTGAGTACTTATAGGTACTGGGTATCTTCATAAAAACCTGATAACCACTGAAAGGCTGGAGAATAAATGATAACATTTTTGATAATTTTCCTTCTCTAATCTAAAAGGCTGCAAATTTTTTGTACACTGTCCTTCCCAACAAAGCCCTTTTCTTAGGTGATGTTTCTTTAACATAAGGTACAGTTGCATTTACAATTTATACTCATTTGATTTCTTCGGTATTTCTGGATGTGCTATTGTGATTTGAATTTAATTTTAAGCAATTTTTTTTACTTTGCCTGCGAAAACCAGAAAATGCAAGTTGAAGTATGTAAGTATGAATGACAAATTGGCCCTGAGACATGACTATAAAACTATGTACATTAAATAATATGATATTTTATAAGTTACTTCTAATTGTAATTAATAGTTATTATCAATATCTCATACTTGTACCATGTACGTATGTATATAACATTGTCGATGATAATAAAAGCTATTCTACCATAATGTTAACACTAATGATGTGCCCTAATAATAATGATCAAGTGCAAGTTCATACTTCAAACTGTATTTGCTATCTTTCAATCAAAATAATGAGTTTCCATTTCTACTATGGTGCAATGGGAAATTGGGGTACCTAAAGAAACAATACTCATTTAGATGTTTCAATCTGTTTCATTTGTGTTTACTCCACATCGATGGTGCATACCTAATTGCAATGCAGACCATTCTAAAGCAGACGCGCAGTGCAGTTACTGGATTGAAAGTAACAGCATTTTAATCAGCTTTGATCAAGCTTCCACATAAAACATCATTGCAGCAAATCTAAGCATCTGCGATTCCCATTTTCAATGTCTCATTGTCAGTTTTTCTTTTTCAATTTTTAAGACACACTGCGGGCATGCGGGTGATACAGATGCAAATACGCGTACGTAGGTAGGCTTATTTTTTATGCTAAAATTGTACATATTGAATTTATCCATTTATTGTGTGCAAATGTTGCGTTGATGATTTATGATTTTACATGAGCATAGAAAAATGATCGTTGCGTATTCAATTACAGATTCCGAAAAACGCATTTATTTACTACAATAAGAGACTGTAGTAGCAATTATTACTATAATTTTGTGCTACTTCCCAGTGTAGATATTTCTGATATAGTCATTTTAAATTCTTCCTCTAAAGCTGACCTTTTGTATTGTAATTGTAAATGTTGATTCAGCAGCGCGGTTCGTTAATACTGAAGTGCCTGCAGCCTGCATTATTAACGTTACTGATGATGTGCACTAATAAATAATGGCCGAGAAGGTGCGAGCTTATTATCCTTCAATTGTAAATGATATTCTTAATTTCAACATCACAGATCGCGATGAGAGTTATTATCATCATAAGCGTGTAATAAATATAGTGCCAACAGATAGACAAAATAAATAATTTATCCTGCTGGTTATCTATCGGCTTATGACTATGACGGTTATGACTATGACGTGCCTTGAAAGCAAACATACTAGCTTAGATATGAATAGATAGTCATAATTATTAGTGATGCAGATCAAAGTTCAAATTGCCAACCAAAACACATTTTTATTCACATGTCCATCTTAATCTTAACTCTTATACTACATGTACATAGTACCTACTTAACATATTTATCAATATACTTATAAGTATATGCCAAGCCAATTCTACCTCACAATTACTATTTTGCTATACCTACGTTGTAATTGAAACAAACACTAACAATAGGAAAAAATCATTTAAACTACCCTCTGGAGTAAAGAAATCCACACCAAACACATAATTACTGCAATTGAAAAAGGCTCTCAGACAAACTGTTTTTATTTTTTTAGTTCGTAGTTCATTCATAGTTTAATATGCTTATACTATTAGTATAAGTTCTTTTTTTGAGTGATTAGTGATACGTAGATTTCTTCCATACACTATCTCAATAATATGTTAACATGATAATCCTTTGCCGGTTACGATCTAAACCTACATTTTCGACAAAATCCATATTACTACATTATAACTACGCTGAATTCTGCATTAGCCACAGTACACCTGTAAGTTATTGAACAAGGGTACCAATTATCATTGAAGCATCTCATAAAGTACTCTATGCTTTCAGTGTAGATGTTCTGAATGGTGAAGTAACATTTTATCTTCGTTGAAATCCAAGATGACATTTTTAGTTTGAGCTTTCAATAGTTTCATGCCATGGGTCAAGGTAAGTGTCATTTTAAAGGCTGTCAAACAGGCCATTTATCGGAACTCTCAATGCATTTTAAATTCATTTGGATGTATGCGTGGATAATCGAAATGCTGAAAATGGAATATAATGTAATATATTTCTCAAGATAAGAAAGTTCAAAATGTTACTATTTATATAGGTATAGCTAGGTAAGGTAGGTACACTTGGTACACACCATTAAGGTTATAATTTAATTACATTTTCCCATTGACATAAAATAACACGTATTTGTATTACCCAAAGAAGTTTTAACTGAAGACTTTTTCTGCATTCAAGAAACTAGAGTTTAAAGGTCACTGAAATGACATTGACAATGTTTACTTCATATATCACGTCGCCAGACCCAAGCACCCCACCCTTCACTACTACGAGTTCTGTTTACCGATAATTTTGTGTGAAAAAGATTGTAGATTGTAGACAAAGTAGTACCTACCGCTCCAGTAACTTTTTGAATGTTAAATAGCTAACATTGCCAAAGACATTTTCCAGCCCAAACTAGCCAATTAATACTATATAAAATGTCTTTTATTCCTATTGTGGACTTTTCAAAGCTATCGGGTTCTTTTGAAACTGAAACTGACAGAAAGCTGGTTTTTAATAACTTGGCTAAGGAATTTGGAGAAAAATTGCACAAAATTGGATTTGTTTATATTATAAACCATGGAATACCTCAGAATATGGTCAGTTCTCACATGCCAATTCCATACGTTATTGCGTTTTAACTGAATGTATGGATTATCATTATCTTCTATAACTATATATACATACTATATATATATCTACTCAAATGGAGCTACTCCTAATGAACTGTTGGTTACACAATTTTGTAGGTTGACGAAATGCTAAACGAAGCGGGTACATTTTTTGCATTGCAAAAACCAATCAAACAAAAATATTTGAAGTCCATGGGGAAATCCAATACGAACTATCATGGTTATGTTGAACCTGGCCAAGAATGGTAATTTGACTGATATTTAGCTCCGAAACCTGAAGAAAATCTTTAGACACCATTTTCTACTCCATTTGTCTACCATATCCAAAATAAATATAGCCGGAGTAAAATGGATTAGATGAAAATACATAAGAATTACGTAGAGTATTATGTTATCGTTCCATGCAATCCCACAATTACGAAAGTTCGAATAACGATCAGTAATGCAATGATTACTTTTATTTTTACGATTTTAGTTTGAATATAGAAAATCAAACTTATGAATTTAAAGAAGCGTTTGATGTCTTTGGGCGAAACCGATATTACCCTGAAGAAGTCCCTCAGTTGAAAAGAACTATGGAAGATCTTGAAAACGTGTGCAAAAATTTTACAATGCAATTGTTTCGCATGATTGGAGTTGCTCTAGATTTAGAAGACGAAGATGCTCTTTTCAAATTGTCTTCTGGTCTTACTGATTGTAATATTTCAAATCCATCACTTGTACGAGCAGTTCACTACCCACCAATAGATGAAAATGCAAATCTTCCAAAAAACACTGTTCGCTGTGGAGTACACAGTGATTACGGTATGCTGACCATCCTATTTCAAGATCCAATTGGAGGACTGGAAGTAAGAGCCACAATAAATCGCAAACATCGTATTTTCCAAATTAGTTCACTCTTCTTTTTTCGTTTACCCTTTCTGGGGTGAACTATTGTTTTTTCGCAAAAATTTGATCCCGAAAACCAAGTTTAAGTGTAATTTACCCTCTTGATACTTTATATTTTGTATAAATCATGTGAGTGAAAATATAATTCACCCGGGTCAGGTAATTCGGAAAATATGGTAAGTGTATGCATATTACCGCATGTACTTAAATCGTAACATATTCTAAATTCAAATGACCATTTGCAGGTGAAAAACACAGACGGGAATTGGCAACCCGCAACTCCAATTCCTGGATCAGTGCTGGTGAATATTGGAGAAACATTGGAAATTATCTCAGGAAAATATTTTCCAGCCACGGTAAATAAAATTAATTACCTATTTTCATACCTACACCATTTCTTACTACCTATACCTGTGCCAGAGTAATAATAACTAAACTTTTAAATGTTAATTCTTGTTTGACAGTTACATAGAGTACCTATTCCTGAATCCGAAAGGCAAAAAAGCAACTCAAGAACCTCTTTTGGATGTTTTACTTATCCTGACGAAGGAACCATCCTTAGCCCTTTGAAGAAAAAAGATGGCAGCCTTATTGGAGATTTCAAACCCTTTGATCCAATTTTGAGGGGATTAGAGATAGCTGCGGGAACATACAGCTATTAAAATTAACATGTTCAGTTCAGTGCTTGATGCATATGCATGCAAGTTCATTTTGCAAAAATAAATTCGCTCTAGATATTTCACTGGAATTTTAAATTCACTTCGGTTTTTATTGCCGCTTACACCTAATAATTCTTAATATAACTTGAAATGGAAGGAGTTTTAATTACCTACTACCTAATTCTTGCGCTACAAAAATCATGTTCATATTAGAATCATGGAAAATATTTTTGAATAATACCACAAAATATATAATCATGATAATATTCTGAAAAGGATTGCAAGAAGTGTAGAGGCAAAAATTAATTTTTTCATCTGCCTCATATCCAAATAAAGCAGAAATCATCGTGCATGAAGTTTAGTAACAAATGAACATTAACGATAAGCTAATGCTCATTTTAAGCTATTATGAATTACATCATACACACAATAAAGTGCTACAGATAGAAGTATAGGTACCTATTTTGTTGCAATCGTTGTTAACAAACGAGTGATATTGCACATAAATACGTTAATACTAGTTAGTATACATGCTGTATCATTTCATAGGTATCTGTACCTTATTGTTAGTTTGCTCTCATCTTAAATGAATTAATTGTAGGTATACTTAATGGTGGAATTAAAATGCGTGTATGAAAAAAGCATGAATTTAATAAAGCCAACTGTATACAAAAATACAAGCCCATAATTAGCATTACTACAATACGTTTAGAATTTAATGGGAATAAACTTTTGAACATGAACTTAGATCTTTTCATGTGGAAACCTTTCCACATAAGGTGTACTGCTAATAATAGATCTAATTTAAAAAAGCAATGTAGATTATAGATATAATATTATTATAATCTATAGCCAACAACTTGCTTTACAAATCTATATAGATAATTTGGATGTGCTACTACTTATTCCGAACGATATTATCGCTATCTCCATCGCTCACCTTGAAAAACTCAGCTAGTATCTTTTGCATTTTGCATTCAAGTACATTATCATTGAAATGGAAATGTGCAAGCTGATCATGTAGGTCAAATTAGGAAATCTAATTTAAATACTCACTACTTTTTACAACTCTAAAAATGTACTCGGTAATAATTGTTTCTACGTTTTCGTTTGGTGCACCATGGATTACTATAATAGCATCATCTGTATTACTTAGCACTGTAAATATTAATGAAAAATCTTACCACTAGTTATTTTGAATGGTTAGTGAAACACATAACACATGTCGGTCGGTATGCTTAATTTGTACAAGAACCTGTAGCTTAAGCATATCCTGTCTACTAAATAGTTGCCCATACTAAATATCTACAATAAAATTCAATGTTAATGAAATTGATTGCAAATATATGTACAATGAGACTGACAGTTGCATACGTTTAAAAACGGTTTAAAATGCCAAATAAAAATAAGTACCTAGCCTATAGCCTCCATGCCTTTATACAAGTAGGGCAGCTAAAATGAAACTGTCAGTGGAATGTCTTTGACGGAGGGACTACAATAATGTACGTTTGAATGAATTTTAATGGAAAGTTAGAAATGCATAAAGTTCGTTAGTGTGGCAAGTTAATTTTCTGGTCAATGAATACAAAATTAATTGTTTGCATATTTATTTATGAATAGCAACTGCTCTCAAATGCGCTTTTTAGTTTCTCCACTCGGGACTTTCCTTGACAGTTAAATAAATAGCTTTGCAAACCTCAATAACAAAGTCTTTCGTTCTCAAGTGTCACAACAACGTGGCGGATGTGCTGAATTGATTCTGGTTGCAAATGATAATGATGATTGATTTCTGAGCATCTCTTTCGATTTAGGTTTTCAAAAACAAATCCTGTTATTTTTCTGTATTAGAAAGTTCCTGCTAAAATTTTGTAATGTACACAGAGATTTTTTACATATTTTCATTCATTATATAGTTTGGGCTAATAATTTAGATACTTAATCGGGTCCGTAAAATTGTTGATACATTTCTGTAGACGATGAGTCCACAATAATTTACAATAGGGTGAAAATGTCCAAACAAATATTATAGTCATTCTGTATGATTTTCAGTGTAAAAATATTATTTACTTACATTATGCTTCTTACAAAACGCTAAACGCAATGAGTTTGTTGTTTACTTGGTACATAATAATAAGTAGCAATAGTAAGCTGACGGTAATGCAAAATGCATGCGCAAGAAGTACAAAGTAGTAATGTGAAAATGTTATGATTATGAATTAGCATATTAAAATATACTGACTGTATAAGAAGTTACATATTCGTAGATCTGCATCTAGCTAGCGGCTCTCGCACCTGATAAATAATTAGTACGTACAGGTTTAATTGAATAGTTTGCGCTTATCACGCATTTAATTTACCTTTGGAATGTAATGTGAACTCCTTTACACAACAGTTTGGTGAAATTTTCCTATTATGTTAATATGTGTAATGATTTCAGTACAAAGCTTTGCAAAGATGAGATCCGCAAAACCTTAGCATTCAAATTAACTATGTTATGGTCAACTATCGATGATTTCTATTGTTTCAATCGTGTTTTTTAGAATGCTTTATTGTGCATTGTGTAAGCTCGAAGAAAACGTTATAATATCTGCGTGAGGATTGGGTATTAGTGTGGTAGTAGTGTTGAAGGTTTTACTCAACAATTTTTTTACAAGATTTTCATTTCTGAAGATGTACATATGCATTTCATTTGCAGTAGTAATTTTCTTATTTTCTTATTGACAACAAAGATCAGCGATCTCTCCTTCTTCTCACTTACACACATCTCAGTTCATTGTACATTGCATGAGTAAATATTAGCATGGCAAAAATGTGGTATACTCTCTTAAGTTGCATGCTGCAATTTGCACCAACAAAAATTTTAAGCTACAATGAAATGAACTTTAATCTATAATAACTCCAAAAGTAAAAGAAAGTCAACAACCAACGCATCTCATCGATGGGAAAAAAGATATTGCTAGGAAAATGATAAAAAACGAAGATAATGGAATCTCAAGAATTAAGGAATACATGCTTTAGGATACTCTTCCGTAGATTCCGTAGGTAGGTACACTAATATTTATGATAATGTTTAGTACGCACATAACTTTAAAAGAGTTTTCAAATGTCAGCACAGGTGCATAATATTATTACCGTTTTATTATGCATTCTCAATTAATTCTTCATGAGTAGGAGTGTTGACGTTCTTTGAAACAGCATGGGCTTCAACTTACATTTTTATGCAGAAAGTATTATAATATACAGAAAACTCAACTCCTCAACTTTCTATTGTAATTCCACAACAAAGAGTCATAAGATTAAAAGGAAAACGCACTTAAACTATATTGAAGCTCCGCACCTAAAATGTGCGTACGCTTTATGTTTCAGAGAACATTTCGGAATTGCAATAAAATATAATTGAATCACGATAGAGAAATGAAAAGGGACGATGAAGAAACCGGCCACAAACTTGTATTTTCCTATACGCACCAATTGCAATCGATGTATATCAGATCTAATGGCATGCACATATTATGTGTGATTGCTACCTATTCACTTACATAAAATTGTCGGAATCACCTCGTTTACATGAGATACTTATGAGCACCTAACGTTTTATGCTCAGTAGATGTAACTGATTAAGACGAATCGTTTCTCAATGAATGAAATATTCAATTCAGTGAAGATTTTAGCAATAAAAAATGGAAACTTTAATACGGTAGCTACTATGCAAATGAATTGCCGGTAACACAGTTGAGATGCCACCATCAGTTTTATTGGGAGAAATATTATTTGAAAACTTTAAAAAAGAGAAAGTATTGATTTTCTTAATTTCGTTATTTTTCTATGATTTCACTATGCAATAGTAGCACCGGTTTTAAATTCTCTATTCCCTTTGCGATTGAGGTTTAATTTAGGTACATAGAATTAAATATTAGCCAAATAAATAAAAGGAAAAAGATATGCTCTTCTTTGAAAATAAATTTTTTGTTTACTTTTAGGAAATTACTCATGTAAATTCATTCTGCTCACGAAAATCTAAAAGTAGGTGTTGCTTGTTTGTCAGCAAGTCACAACTGTTGATTTATGCGTGTCGTTAACATTTTGTGTTAAAATAAAGGCAGAGTTGCTTAAAGGCTCTTATTACCACAGTTGACTTATTGAACATGGCAATTGGCAAACATAACTAATTTTCAAGATAGAAGACTCTACCTAAGACAAGAAAAATGGAGTTCGTGTTTTAATATCTCAAGAATTGGGTCAATAATATAAATCTTGTCTAAGGTCCTACGTATCGTATCATTTTTAATGTAAATAAATAATGCCCTTAGATTGATTTTTAAATTGACATATTATTATTGTTATTGATAATCATGCAGATATTGAAACTTGGTGGAAGACTTGGTAAGCAAGATAATAATATGATGCTTTCTTCCCCCTCTTAAATCTGTTTGTAATTCTAGGCAATTATTTAAGAAACTTCTCAATTTTTGCAAATTATACCCGTAATTTATGTGATCCAATTACTTTAGTATAGTATAATGTTTGTTTGCCAGCAGATAAGGATATTTTTGTTGCCGCCAGAAATGGACTTTTTGTGAAAAACTGTGACTGAAAAGATTTATCTTATAGGAGGTGAATTTTAGACTTAATTGATGCAGTGTAGTGTAAGAAGATTAGCATTTACAAGTAGTGAAATATGAATTTATGAATATTTATGTAACTAGAGCTTAGATTTAAGATTTGTTGGGCATATCTGCTCAGAATTATGTCCTCTTTCGACTGATATTAGTGTTATGGTAAATTTCCCCAGATTGGGGTACAGCCGAGCAAG
>JABASI010003092.1:0-17468 GCA_019776505.1 Tomocerus nigrus | reverse complement strand
ATGCGACTTTATAATATAATAGAGGAAATAGGAACTAACCTAGGAAATGAAGTACAATGCACTATGAAGTATATTATTAGATTCCAGCCATAAGTTAGAAAACATAGTGGATGCCTTCACTATCAATATTCGAATCCCCGTCTCCTCTCTCTCTCTATTCTTCAAGATCCTTAATATTAGATACAAAGGACTATATTACTATTGTTAGATAGATTGTATATGTACATAGAGACTCTCTGTAGTGAACATCAAGTTGGCCAAGTTAAACAAAGTTTCGTATATAATGTAATAAGTTGGGAAGTTTCAGGAAGGAAAGGTACATGGAATATATAGTCCAGCTGCTAGAATGAATATATTATAATTTTATTTATATCTGTTTTGGAGGTAGTTGAGGTCGAAATGAGATTGTGGCCTTGTTGTGCATTGGTAGTAGCGTCTGTTGCTCAGCTTCTTAAAACTAGTTCTCTTCTAACTGACACAGAACTTGACGTGACTTGATTATTATTTGACTGTAGAACTCTTCTACTCCATTTATTTCCCCTTTCTCTCATTGTCAGCTGACTTAAAATACATTAAGCTACATTATACTGCTACATATCCCTAAATGACATGCAATAATGGACTCCCTTCCTCTTACATATTGAATCAATCTTTCTTGAATTATTATATAGAATCTCTTCCACCACATGAATCATAGAAACTTATGGTTCATAAATAGATTGACTTCCTATATACTTCCTCCTGTGTAGCTACGAATTAAACATAAAGTGCTGTTTAGGAGGAACGTGTTGCACTCAGTTAAATTACATCAACTACAAATGATACTCTGCAGCTATACATGAATATAATAACAGACGGAAATAGCGGATTACAAGGGATGTTGGTTTATATTTAATTTATCAAATCTGAATGATGAATGATGATAGACAAGAGAAAATCAGTTTGTGGCAAAGGTGTACTACGTCTACAGATGTACGTCTCTAAAGCTCCCAATAAATAAACGAACGTGTAAATGGCAGAAACGAGCAACTTTAGCCGTACTACTTGCTAACAAACCTTAAGACGCAATTTTATTGCTCAAAAGAGTTTTCCAAGAGAGTGTAGCAGCTACTTCCTTAATAGAGTTACCTCACTACAATTTAACTTCGCTGTTCTGGTGCAAATTAAGGAGCGAATTCCTTGTTAATAATGCATAGTAAATACTAATAGCCCTTAGCAGTTGAAACACTTCAAAATACTTTGTTTCTTATTGTCCAACAGACACAACTTGGTTTCCAACTATATTTGCAGTTAGAACAGGAAATGGCATCGCTGATGACTCACACCAAGTTCAAAACAACGAGCGAGCGACCGTCTGGTGGAATTTTACAATAGTTATTCATACCTTTGCACAAACTTTATATTATAAATGTTCTTAGTTCTTGCACTACCCAATAGAATCAAATTAAACTCTTATAGTACCCTGCAAGAATGCATATTCTGTCAACGAGATATGACAAACAAATGCCTCTTAAGAAAGGAATGGCATAAATATTCTCTTTATTTACACCATACAGCAAGTTTGCACTTTGCATTTTAGTTGCAGCAGGCGGAGCAACACATAGTATTATTTCTAACGAAAATCTTCTAATAATTACCAAGCTATACGTTTTTGCACCCAGCAGAACTGCAAAAGATGTCTAAAGATGATCAATTCCATAAAATGGATGAAAGAATTTAGAAAACAATAGAAATTGAGTGCATCTGCAATTGGAAATTGGCCTATGGAGGTACAAGTTGACGTAGCGCCGAAAAGAGATTGGCAATTTTATTTTGTATTCTTGTTCTGTACTTAGTTGAAGAGAAAATTAGGACAGCTGCTCATTTGTACGGAAGAAGATAGTACGTACGTATTAGGCTTATTAAGTCTGATAGAAGGGAAGTTGAGCATTTTACCTAAGTAAGATAGTTAAACACATGAATAATTTAAAGAAGGAGACATGAGAGTTGTCCAACTGAACTCCACATCATTTCCCTGCAAGATCTTTCGGGCTTTTACCTAAACAGCAAGTTTATGGGATTTAAAACCCTTTGGCTTAACCTAGTTCTCCGTCTCAAAGTTTAATTGCAAGCAGCCACGCATTCTTAGTTCAACAAAAGGATAATTTCAGTAGAGCAAGTTAATTCGTGTCATTAAATTTACTGTACAGTAATTTTGTATGCATATATCCAAAAGATATACTTAGTGCACTAGTAAGATGGATCAGTTAAACTTTTAGGAGGACTAGATTGGTTGTGATATTAGCTATCACACAATTCCCTCATTTGTCAAATAATGTCTTTTACTTACATAATTAGCCTAGAGTCCTGACTTGGAATGCCTAGGATCCATAAAGCTCTCTTAGAATACACAATTTTTAAAACATGAGATAACTTTTTTGAGTATATAACATAATTGAGTTTGACAAAATGCTCAAGGATATTTTTTTAAGTATGGACGCATCTAAAATTGTAAAGAAGTACTTAGCGTCGAATGAGACATACATGGGAAAGAGATTGCAGAAAACATGCGGTGGGTAATTGTATTGGTCTTTGCTGCAAATTCCTAAGAACCATGTTCCGGCTCTTTTAAAATTAGTTTCGGGATATTTAATACATTACGCTATAGATAGGGCACGTAATTCATCCGAATTTTTTCCTTGTTTATATTTTACTTTAGAATTCTTTAGAAATTTCAATATAGTCGTAGTTTAGTAGGGCAAGAGATTTAATATCCTTAAAAGAAGGAAGTGAGTAGCCGTATTTGTGTGTTTAAGAGTATGCAGTGGCAGAGTGGACTAACTGAGGTAGCCCCTCAAGTATTACATTTGCAGGAAGCAACGGTTTTCTTCACAACCAATCAAGTCAATGTTTGTTCAGCATATCTTTAGGTTGTTTTTAATCAAAACTTTGCTCCTTCCTTGTTTGTCTATGTTTTCTTTATGCGGGGAAAGCACGGGAAGTAATCACAGGAAGTACGCCTTCCCAAAAACAGACGGGCTATGCCCACAATATTCGACTAGCTACCATTAGGTCCTGTTTACCCTATTACTCCTATTTACATTTTAGTTGCCTTCTTTAGCTACGCGTATTATGCGTATGTTCCTCTCCCTACAACATTAAATAGCATGCTAATGCCCAACTTCTTCTACGTATAGTCATGCTAGAAAAGCAATTGCACAGCTTCGCTAAATTATATTGTACGCAATGTTTTCCGTTTTTTTACTCCTTTCCTTCCTTTTCCGACTCTTTACAAAGTTATGCAATGTAACTCTGGTAAAAAGAAAAAAATCCTCCTCCTAGTATCTGGGTTGTGAACGCATCTAGTACATAGATACATGCTTTTACTATATCAGCCGCTTATATTTACAGTGCGTGAACTACAAATGTAAAAGTTCGGATCTATAGTAGACACTAATTTTATTCTTTAGAAGTGTCTTCACTTTTTTCTTCTAAGAAAGAGTTATATGTATATCTATAGCATAGTAGCTATAGCATAGTGTCTCTATCTTGTATTTTCTCATCTTTCTCTTTTTGGTGAACTGTGTTTGTACATGGAGGAGGGAAGGAAGGAGTTAACTTGTAGAAATAATAAAACTGAGTAGACTATTTGAACTTGCACTTATACCATTCTTTTATTCTGTTGTAACTTAAATAACTGTAAGAATTACCTATCCTTCTGTATATTTTGTGTGTGTGTCTCTCAAGTTTAATCTGCACATACCTTCAGTACGCACTATGGATAAGAAGACGAGCTAAATATAGGCGTTAAAGGAATTATGAATGCGTGTGTTAATACTATAATAGACAAGAATCCATTTATAACAGTATATATTGGGAGTACAATGTAATTCTGAATACTTAAGTAGCTGATATACTCTTATTGTTAGTTTTCCTTTCCTTTTTAGTCAGTTTTCATGTAAGAAACCAGTAACTGAACATAGGAGAACAACATTACACTACTCCTACTACTATCTGGCTGCTAAACAAGTTAAGAATTGAGGGAAGTATATTCAGTTGTAAGTTGTAATGAGGAAGGAAGAATGGAAAGAGGGTGAATACTTGCTATAGAGTTGCGTATTCATATTTTATTATTAGATCTTATGACATTATGATATGTATTATGGTAGGAAAGGCTTCTAAGATCTTACTTTAGTGCCTGTCTCCATTCAGAACACAAAGCTTCTATTTTAGATGTCTATACTGTGGAGCTATTATAACTTCTCCTTTTGTCATTTTATTTTGAGAGAAAAAATCCCTGTGGTAGCAGAGTGTTGACGAGGAGAGGAACTGGCTACAGGAACAACCATTCTCATCTCCCTTTTCTTTTGTTGCAGACTTGGCCCTACTCGTTTGCACTCTCTCCATCCACACTAAACTACATACACTTGGACAACTCTCCTTTCTATTGTTAACTTCCAAAGGGGTAAAGAGGGAAAAGTGAAATATACTTGACATAAAAACTGTCACGTACTAACACAGCCGGTGATTCAAGACACAGTCTATCTGAAACATAGGTATACTCACCGAAACGTAGGTACCTACAACATTATCGCATTATTGTAAGTATCGTGGTAGGATTAAATATATTATTATTAATTATACTGACGCTTTTAATGCCAGAAATCATAAAATGCAATTATCATTATTATTTTTCAACCGAACATTTCTAGGTAAAATGTGGGATAGTCGTTGGTTGTGCAGTACATGCTAATGTTGATAAAGGCTGAATTAAAGAAATTAATTGATACCGTGTATTAATTACTATTATCCCTTGATCCGTACTCAAGTTATAAAGCTGAATTCTACGCAATTGCAAATATTGGTTGGCCACAACTTTTAAATACAGACTCTGTATTATTTATTTGAAACTAGCTTCATGAAAACGGCCCAGTTTATGAACATGACGATCAGATTGAGCCGATTGAGGTGGCACATTCTAATAATTTTAAGTAGAATGGTGGAAGCTCTATCCTGTTGGTTACCTACAATTAATTAATGATTGTAAATACCCACTCGGAATTAATTATTTGTATTTGGTAGAGCAGAACAGAAAATGGATTAATTCCATTTCCCCAAAGCTGATTTTCATTAGCAGTGTAGTATAGTGCCTGAATGTGGAAAATAATAATAATAATAAGATTGTAGATAATCGAGTTAGAGACTGCAAAGAGGAACCTGCATAGCTCCTTTCCATGTTGATTTTCTATGTCGGATGCGGTAATGCACTTTTGTATTTCATATTTTCTTTACTTTTCGTGGTGGTGTGTGTACATTGTACATTGTTCCTGTCGTATTGTTAACTCACTTACAGGCAGAAGAGGCAGGAACGAGGATTCGCCTTAGCTCTTAACTCTTGTTTCTTTTTCTTGTGCATTTGCTGAGTCTAGAAATGTATTTTGAAACATTGCTGGAATACTTATGTTATGAGAAGCCGAAGAATAGGAGTGGGGTGGCTACTTTAAGGCTGAAAATACATCAGAGAAGAAACTAGCAAAGGAAAGGGAAAGGTTGTGCTCTATATATTTCTGTGCATACAAGAAAGTGTAGAGAATAAATCTACTAGGATAAGACATGCTATATATTTGGTATATAAAGATATTTTTATATAGGAATTGAGCTTAGCTGTCTACATTTGTACTTGGTGTCTGTAACATGTGATATAAACAATGCTAAAGTATCTTTTGTACTATGTAGTAAAAGTACATGAAAATGCTATTGCTCCAAGAATAGGTCTATGCCATGGCTAGAGGAGGAAGGGCAATGAACATAACTCGACTAATATAATAAATAGAACGTACTGAGACAACACAGTGGAAGAGAAGAGAACACCACATCAGAAAGATCATAACAGTGAAAACTGACTGACGATGAGAGTTAAAACTCGTCTACATAGGAAAAGCATAAGTAAGTATAAGGAGAAGACACTAAGGAATGCTAAAGTAATAAGAGTGGAAAAGCTGTTGGATGTGGAAAGGGTGATCAATCAAAAATTCAGGAAAAAGTAGAGAGAGCCATAACATAAAACAGCTGTGTCCCTCATAGAACGCCCTCTCACTATTCCCAACACTCTTCTATTTCTTACACATCTAGACAGACTAGAAATAATACACCTAACCCGGTCTTACACATTTTTCTCTAGCACTTACTTAGCCTTAGATTACACCACTAATATTTCCTACTCTGGCTCACACTCAACTCAACTTATTTATCCTATGACTTGATAAGCACAACTGTCTTTACATTAAAAAGGAAATACACCACTTGTGACTTGACTTAACTTATGCACACTATAAAGACTTTTAGTTGTGTGAAAATCTACAAAAAGCTGTCCTCCTTCATTTTTTATGCTAATTATGTCAGGATGTCATGTGGAAAATCACAATGAGCTTTCTAGGTCATGAAATGAATTAATTTCATAATTAGCTTTCATTTACATATACAAAAAACTTCTTCAAATCTAATTTTCAAACACTGAAGACATCAAAGAGAGCAGAGCGGAACAAAGTGAAAACTTTGAAAAGTGGAAACTCTGAAGGACTTTTTTACATTTTTCAAAGACGTGAGTCGCCACACATGTCTTATCCAATTACGATTTAAGTTCAACGGTTAATTCATACTTTATAATTGTATAAGCCCGCAATTGAGAGGATTGACCAATCTATTTGTTGATGTTACGTTTATTTATACGGTATTAATAAACGAAAAACGGCACTGTGCTAGAAATAAAAATTCTACTTTAATTGTAATTGTACGTAAGTATTTGTAGTATGTTTCATCATGGGTGCTGACAGCTAAAATTAAAACGTCCGGGGGGAGTATAAAAACGAGAAAGAAAGTGAAAGTGGAGGGGAGGAAGAAAGATGAAGAGAAAGTATATAAAATGGGAATAGTTTGTCTGGTAGGCTGATGTGATGTGAGTGAGTTGATGGGGAAGGAGTTGAGTTTTAAGTGTTACATTATTGGTGAGTTGACTTTTGGAAGTCTTAGGGGAAAGAGTGGGGCAGTAGTGCAGATATACGATATTATTAGAGTACACAAGGAGGAGATGAGAAATAAGATGGGGAAGGGAAAGAGTTTCAAGTTACCACAACGTGAGTGTGGATAAGAGAAGAGAGGTCTTTCTCTCTTCTTATTGCGCCGTGCCAGGCAGGCAGCAAGAAGACTGAGTTCCACTGAGTTCCACTCTGGTGGCAGGGCAAATACTTTATTTCTCGGTGTGATTGCTAGGAAAGGAATTGTTAGTGTAAGTGGCGAGAGGGAATGAAATTGTAGCTGACCCGGTGATCAAATATCCATTGCTCTTTCCCCTCTCCTCGACTTTCTTTTGGAAAATGGTCGAGAGTAAGTGATGTGCCAACGGAAGAGCTAAGCAAACCAGAGTAATTTCAGCTGTAACTAATTTTTATCGTCAGATAGATAGGAAACAGGTAGCAGTATATTAGCCACTGTTTCTATTTGGCTCTCTCTCGACTAATGTGAATGTGAGTGACTTGTGGCTCTCGAGATTAAATGTCTTTCAAAGTTGATGCCATTAGCGCATAAAATACTCCTGCCTGCTTTTTGGCATGGCACATACAACAACAGATGCACTTTCAGCCTCTGAACTGAATACGGAAGAATATTCCAGGGAGAAGAAACCAGAATCCGCTCTCTTGTTTTACTTTCTCTTTCCAGACATGTTCTTCTCGCACTTTGTTTATAAGTGTCAGGTTACATAGTACAAGTCCGCTTAGCTAAGTGTTAACTGCTAACCTTGCGAAAGAAGTCTAACGAAGGCATTTAAGCACTTACTTCTCTTCTCAGACACTTTGTTATGTCGTCGTGTCCAATCCTTTCTTTTCTCTATTTATTTCTCCTCTCTCTCTCCCTCTATTTACTGCACATACTCTAATCGCTTAAATTTCTTATATCTATCTATATATTTTGCCCAAAAATAAATACACATGTACTTTAGTACTCGAAAGATCACTTTATTCATCCCTACATCTGCACTTCTGTTAATCTTCTCAAGTAGCTTACATAAGTATCCCATCCTAATAGCAATACACAGCAAAGATAGCCAAAAAGTACAAGCAATTGAACGAATCCGATTGTTCACCAATCCGAGAACCACTATACAAAATAACACCCGCAATTTATATTGGGTAACTTATCTCAACCGATACAAACTATAATTCCCTTTGTATGCTCTTACTTTCTATACTTTCTCTAAAGCTATTTTTTCAATCCTTCTAATAAATCCAAAGTTAAGGCCCATACTACACAATTCTATAATACCCTTCGTAGAAAAGATGTTATGACTGCAGTAGTAGGCTAGGCACCTTATAAGTGGGTACTGGGGTAGCAATGGTCTCTCAGCTAGATAAAATTTTATATAGATTAAAGAAGAGATGAAAATATACGGAAATATATGTATAGGGCTGAATACCGTGATCCTTAAGCTATCAAAGAGGATAAACTGAAGATGAGATGAATTGAGTAAAGAGCATCAGACGAAATGAGTGAGAAATAGGAGTGGAGTAGTCAGACCCACTAAAACTAGACAATATTCATTCAGACAGACACACTAAAAGCCTTTCCTGCCACCGACTCTGGAGAACTGGAAAATTTTAGTCTTCGTTTGAGTAAGACTCCTTCCCTAAAATTCATCCTGCATGGATATGTAAGTAATAGCTTAGACCTGCGAATTCGTATCACTCTTTTCTTTTACTAATCATTTGCCAACTTATTCTTCGGCAGGAAGTTTTCTTTAGCAGTAATTTTCTTTTTCGCCCTAGGCTCTCACTATTGTCCTTTTCTTGCTGTCTAAAGGAACCAGCTCCTAAATTTTCATAGCTAATGCCTACCTACTCCCTTTACCTTATCTTTGCATACAGCTTTTTTGCACAAGACAAAGGAATGCTGGGGGCATTATGTCTACTCATTTAAGCAATGAAAAGACAACTCATCTGTAAGTGGACAAGTTCCATCATCTTCCTACACACTCTCTCTAGTAGTTTCTTCCTTGTTACATTCTGTTTCTCAAGTTGACATAAGGATTTGAAGTAGAAAAGGTAACCTTCTATAGATATATAGACTGATATAAATAAGTACCGTATAATATTGTAGTTGACAGCTGAGTTTAAAACATTGATGCTCATTTATGCAGGTGCAGTAAATCTCTTGTGAATGTAGTACACACGATTTTCCTTTATTAAGAAATGAAAGAAAAGCATGTAGTGAATAGAAAAGTGACTTCGTTATATATGTTGAATGTGGAGCAGGTAAGTCTATAACGCAAAAAAAAGAGCAAGTCTATAGGATTATATATCCTTAAAAGGAATTTTGTACACAAATATGAAGGTGGTGAGTTGTCCATGTAAAGTACGCATATCTCTGTAGTGTACATGCCTAACCTTATAATATTATAGCGTTGGCTACGTATTACCTGAGTAAGTTAAAGGATGAGAGAAACTCTTGACGTTTAATCGAAACGAGTAAAAGAGTCTGAGAAGAGAGCCAGGGAAAGAAGAAAAGTCTCAGGAGATTCCTTTGCTCATGAAGATGATGATGAAGCTGAGCTCCTTTCCTGCTCCCATCCCATCCAAAAATCCTTTTCTTCTGTCCTTCACTATTTTGTTATCATTTTCATTTTCTTACTACTTTCTACATTCTCTCTTCACTAGGAGAGGCTCACTCTGATGATGAAATACTATTATAGGTGCCATGATGTACATAATACCTACGTCACAATTTTCACCGTAAACATTCTAATAAGGGATTAAGGTCTTCACTCAACATTTTACTTCTTCATTCCATATCTGCATCAACAATTTTAGAAAGAAAACAAAGTTTTGAACACTGTTGAGCAGATTGAATACTTCGAAAATATTTTATACCTGTACACTGCAATTTAAGGAATAAAAAATACGCTTTTCAAAATTTTAGTGGTTCTAAAATCTCAGTATTTGCAATTTTTTATGCATAAAATTCAGTTTTATTGAATTATAGTATTTTAGAACCACTAAATACGTACCTATATAAGATACAATGACAACGTTTGATATAGCAAGTTCCTTTTTGTAGCAAATTTTACGTCTTATTTTACTATATTTTTTACAATTATGTACTGCCCAAAACTTGCATTAAAACGGTGAGTGCGATGGTAAACTATCTGTAATGAAAATTGGAAATACCTTTTATTCCTGCGAATGACATATCTCGACGTTAAGCTTCAATCTCAATTCGGATATTATAACTTGATAGGATTAGTGTGACGAGTGTGACTGTAACTGTAACGTTTCGAGGGGCCACCGAATATGGTACAAATGTCTGTGCAGAGATTAGAGATTGTTCTTAGCACAGCTACGTGGGGTGTGTTGATGCTATCTTTTCTACTTTCATACATTTTGATACAGCACTCAAGTAAATTGACTGCTATTACACAACATTGTGTCTTTTGACAAGGTATATAGGTATCGCTACATTTCACTTTATTGTCTTCATTCAGAAATATTAGAAAAGTAAGATTATCCTAGAGACAACAGGTAAAAGAATAGAAAATATGAAGTGTATCTGCAAATCCTGTGAAAATCTAGCCCTTTCTCTGACTTTATGATTCCACTTCTCCAGTTAAGACTTCTTTCCATTGAATTTTGTACCTGGTTTGAAATAAATAATTCATTCCTTTCATAGGTAGTAGTATATAGCACGAGTACAATTATTCAGTTTTCTACTTTGCTGATAGTGTCTAGAATTTTTGGAAATGTTTTTCTTTTATGTAATACACAAGGCTGGTTCTTATTTATGGCAATGTGACTAGGGCATGATAATATATACCTACCTAGGGTAGATAGAGAGTAGGTATATACTTGGCTATGCATTAAGCAGGTATGTACATATTTTGCAATGGAAGCAAAAAAAATGATAATACAAAGTGAGATAGAGTTAAAATATTATGCGCCTAGCAAGTTGGTTTAGTTTCACGGTGGCTTTGTTGAGTGTAGGTTGTCGTCTACATTTACAGAAGGATTAAGTTTGTCCGCGCTGCTGTGAACGAATGCATGGAATGTTTTTATTTAAGAAGGACGAGAGATTTTCTTTGAAAAAACTTTGAAAACTTTGAATGCTTTGCTTTGCACTTTTGGTGTGTTTTTCCTTTCTCCTCCTCTACATGCACACAGAGCAGATATAAAGGAGGTAAAATAATTCCAGTTGCTTCCTCTATAACATCACCCACCCTTCCCATATACAAAATAATGCAATATATGTAGCATATAGAATTTCCTACTCTCTCTATACTTAAATACTAGGGCACTAGATTGAATTTTTTGCTGAAAAGCCGACTACTAGAGATATTCAAGCCAAGTATACACATATTCCTCTACTTTCTCCGACGACACTCTGTGTTCTGTGTAATAATAGTTGACGGAGTTGTTAGTAATATGGAGACAACAGAGAATGTATAGGTATGGCTACTGAATTATAGTGAATCTTAATCTAATACCTATAGGAGACATCATCGTTACACGTCATAACTTACGTGCAGCCATTTTTTAGCTGCCTATATAGCCAAAAATGTCATATCTTAAATGTAATAGCTCAACTCAGAGAGATAGACATCCGCAGATGTAGGGAGAAAGTAGCTTTTATTAATATTACCCACATACTCCCTCTCAACTTACTCTTTTTACATGTCAAGTCACTATGCATTTAAGTTAAGAGGGTATCATATGATATATGTCTTACCTTTAGCAATATATAGAGATATTTAGTCAGGAAGGACGTATCTATGTAGCTGATAGCAAGTTACTGAGGTAAGTATAGCTACTTCCTAACCTCTAAAAGAATTGCTACATCTTAATCTTGTGCAATGAGGCTAAATTGCTTGTGTATGTGTTCTTGTCGTGACTGTCCTCTATGAATTCTCTGATATGCTATGAGTAATAAGAATTGTGTCATGGCTTTACTTCATTTTCCCTCTGTGCATTATTTACTTGAGTACCTACCTATACTTTCTCCCCATACACATCACTAGCTTCTTCTCTCAAACTAAAAGTATCCTCTAGTAGTATATATAGTACAATCTGACTTTAAGCAGACAAAGGACAAGGAACTTTACTATTAAGAGAATCTAGAGTAGGTAATAATAAAAAACGAAAAGAATTATTTTTATTTTCTTGGCCTCTCCATTTCGCTAACATTTCACGTTTATCGTCATCCTAACGGACATTGGGACATTTACTCTTTTTCACGATCTTTGTCACTCACTCAGCTCAGATCAAGTTGAAGCTAGTAAAATGAAGTCTTTATATAGAGAAGAGTCTAGTGACTCAATTTTAAATATAATTTGAAGAAACTCTATTTATATGCATTGCGAAACTAAGGACACCTTAGCAAAAAAAGTAGATCAGTACAAGACACGAATGGGAATCAGACTTGGTAGAATGAATGTATATATCTGGAGAAAGTAGTTTTCCATGTTAAATCCAACTTTCTCCTTATTCTCCTCCATAATTCCTCCTTGTTAAATAATGCATTTAGAAATTAAAGTTGAGAATCAACTTATCGCCAGCACAGAGCATACAATATAAGTAAACTTTTTGTAATTGAATGAATCCGATGGGAATCGAGTTCTTTTTTATAACCCTAGCACTCCTTTATCTACTGAGTAGGAGAAGAACATTAACACACTCTTAGAGTTTGAATCATTCATGTGGTTGGTGAAAGAGGGAAGTCGCCAAGAGGATTCTCTATCTTGTCTACAACTAGTACATACCTGGTTGGTTGGTTGGTAGGTAGGTAGTTAAATTATTTGTACTTATTCTGCTGTCGTCTGTGCTTATTCAGAAAGATGTGAAATTTAGTCGCTATAAAGATAGTTACATTGTTACACACACATAAGTAAGTAGAACTTATTTGTTTGTATATTAGAATGCGCATTGCATGAAACACAATTTGAATATGCAAAAAAGGAGTGAGTATAAATATTCTGGGTGTAGATTGCTTTGCTCCAATATGTCGTCGGTTTTGTTGGTTTTTCTTAAATAAAATACCTCAAGAGGCAACTAGATTCAATTTATAGGAGCACATTGTGCACTTCATTCATCCTATTTACATATTTCACTTAAAAGAGAGAGGACGGTGAGAGAGTCGTAGATTTTCCCTGTAGTGACATTCACATTAGATTCCAGGCTCATATATACTTTCTCCGGGCTTATGTGCAAAGACAAGGAATGGAGTTGAGATATGAATTGGGCATTGAGCGTGCACGTTGCTCTAGGTACTCATAAATGAATTCATGAAGATGATGCGAGTCTAAGCTTCTTCTCCTAGAATTTCCCTGGATTCAGTTCGAGAGAAGAAAATGCCGTAACCTTTCCCTACTCCTCCAGCACTTTATGTAATGCTACACTTACACTTACCTGCTGATCTAATCCACTATGTACATACTAGGACTATGCATTGTACTAAATGTCTTCGTCCACATACAAATGTTTCCATATAACTACTACTTATTATGCAATAGTGAAAAGTTACAAGTGCATCTGTATCTTCAGTCCTGAACATACATACACAGTCAAACTGGAAACTGTGTGAAATGTTTAGCAGAGACAATAATAGTGAAGTCCCTGTAAGTATATAGCTATTTAAGCCACCCATACATACATACATATAGGATCTAGTGTGTGTAGTTGCTATTTAAAATTTAATGGAACGAGCGAGATGTGGTTGTGGCGGCAGTAAATACTGAATGTGAGTCGTAAACAGCAAATGAGATGAGATATATAAGATGAAAGATTAACGAGAGGGAAGAAAGAGTCAGTCGGTTAAAGACGAATACTATTTCCTCAGGAATATGTTACTTCATAGCCTAACCAACTAACGTAAATTCATTTAATGTCCGCACTATCAAACGTACAAAGGAATTGAATTTATTAGCTTGGATACGACTCCTGTTAAACCTTTCCCACACTGTAAAGGGATAGATAGCTATTAGGTACGACTATACCTTTCTCGATATCCACATAATATAAATTCAGTGTAGAGCAGGTCAGAGGAGAAATCCTCATGTTCTATTAATCAGACTGTGAAAAGGCTCTATACTATAATTGTCTCTGTCTACAACGATGCTAGATGTTATCTATAAAACACGTAAGCCCATTAAATGAAAACAACCATCTCATTAGCATAAAACGTAAAACACTGTTGCTCTGCGGTTTCCATTTCCCTCATTCAATGTCGACCTACTATTTTTATTAGGTTACTCTGTCAAACTAAGCTACGTTCTATTTAACTCTCCTCTGACATTTACGAATAAATATATTGCATAAGAGGAGGATATATTACGACCCTGTTTATTTTCTCGGGTAATACAAAATAATTGATACCTACTGATAAGAGAAAATTATGCACTAAAAGTGTAGTTTTACACAATTTCTTTTAGTATTCTTGCCAAGTTTTGCAAAATAGTTACTTAAAAATAAGTAAAAATGTAGCACGAACTCTAGTATTAGTATTATGGCTTTTTAAAAAGGAATGAAAAAGGTATTGAGGGTGCAATTCATTCAATTTCTTAGACAGTTAGAATGACTAGCTATTTGTAAAGGTGAACTAAAGGTGAAGAATTGTAATTGGGAGTGAAAATGATAAATAGAAGTGCATAGAGCATTTTTAAAGGATACAGTTTGAAAAACGAGAGTAATTGTATAAAGTATATATAGTTATCAAGAGTTAGGATGAGTAAAATAAGGTGGAGATAAATAGGAGAAAGGAGGTAGTGTTCATTGAATGATGATAAATAAAAGGTAGGGATAAGTAGTTGCTCCTGATAAAAGTAGCTAACGATGTAGATGTAGTAGTCTATAATAAAGTATTATAGTCTGTGTAGCTATTATGAAGTCTTAGCTAAATAGGGAAGACACTTGGTGATTTCAAAACGAATTAAGAGCCATTGTAACTCTTTCTTGAGAAGTTGCAGAAGTTTTCGTTTCATCTGGAAAGTCACGCAGAGCATAAGGAATAGAGAAGGAACTGTTGAAGAGGGGAAGGTAAGTTCTGTATAGTCTACTCATATAGAACGTATAAGTGTGTAGCTGTGCAGAGTACATAAATTAAGAGGGAACTTTCCTTCTTTTTGCCATGTTAGATTATCTACTACTATAGTGGACTGAAGTATTTAGAGTGAGCTAAAAGAGCTTCTTCCCAACTACCAAAAGTAGGTAAGTAAAGTATCGGGTATTTCTATTGGACTCTAGAGAATTCCCTTTGGCTCACAATAATTTACAATTTATACTTTGCTGGCAATTCCAATTGCAAATAAGAAAATAAGGATAGACATTTGGAGGAATTATGTATCTAGGGAAAAGTGAACTCTCTGTCTGCATTACACAACTTTATCTCTGTATGAAAAGGATTATCGAGAGTTGGACTGCACACACACACAGATTAACTACAGACACACAGCACATCGTTTTATATGAATTTACTATATTTTAAGGATAAGAAATTGGAGTTCCACCCAGGCAGGCACATGTTTATGCTTAACTTAAGTTTGTTACGTTACGCTTGTTGTCAGTTGAACTTTGTCCCAACATTTACTACACTCCTTTTGACTAGGACATAACAAATATCGAACATGTTCTTTCTTGAACACACTTAGAGATATATTGTAGTAGTAGAGTGGGAAGGGGGAAGAAAAAAATAATGCACTCCCAAAAAAATAGATGTTGAATCTAGTGAACTGTATAGGAAAAGATCTCACTCCACCCTTGTTAAGTGAGTAGGTACTGTACCCTTATTGTAATGTATGAGGGTCCCTGGTTGCATGGTCAAGACAAAACAGAAGGCGACAGCAGCAAACCAGGACCTACGCCTACATCTAAATCAAAAGTCAATACTGACACTTGTACATATTTATAGTGTAGATATACAGAGTTGAAAGGTTCAACAAGGAGCACATGGCCTTATAAATTGTAAATGTTAGGGAATGATGTGGGTGGGAGTGAGACTCATGTGTCACTTAAGGATAAAATTCAAGTAGGGAGTTCGTGAAGGATTCCCAAGCTTAAAACTCTGACGTTTTAATGGCTTTCAAGGCCCTTTTCCCAACTTAGCATACCTCTCATCTCATTTTTCTCTAAGTGACCCTTTGATCTCAATAGTAGACGACTCTTACAAACAACACCTCCACACAGATCCCATTTACGAGGAAAGAATGATATGGAACGGCCCTTTTATGTAAACTGAAACTGAAATCTATTTTACAGAGAAACCTACTACAAATACTAAAAGAGCGCAAAAACATTAAATTGGAGTTGCGGTGGTCGTGGTGCGGTATCTTATCGTCTACTAACATGTAACATGAACGTATCCCTCACATTATACTAATGTAGAACAGATCTCTACTCTTTGGTAGAGGACCTTGTGTTTCATGTCTTGTAAGATAGTTAAAAAAGAATTGAAGACTTCAAGGGTCATGTGCGCTTGTAATGTCCTTAACTTGTGCATTACCAAAATCTATGTCTCACATTAACTTAGTGCATCTACTGTTTTAACCTACCCTCCTCGCACAAGAGAATTCAACACTAGTCAACAGCTTTTATTTCTTTCTAGTATATACTCAGTTGATAGAAAAGGGACTGGAGGAAAGTGAGTTGGCATAAATATAGAAAATCAAGCCATAGTTCCCCGATTTCACTTCTCATTCATGTAACTAAAGAAAATAGTGGAAATGCATTTATGATCTTTGACAAACCACTCCCATTATACTCCCTTTGCTACTTGAGACTTGTGTTCTTAGTTAGAAACAAAGATCCTATTGTTTTCAAATGGAGCCGAACTTTTGTTTGTCTTCATGACACGACACTACCCACTCAAAACTTAAGACTCGGGCGTTGTCTCACGCGAATTAGCAGAAAAAAAATAAAGTAGGTAGCATTCTATTTATCAAGGATATATAGTATAAAATGTATTTGCTATGAAGGAATTAACATTTATATGGATAGATGGTTGAATATTTTGGAATCTATGTAGATAATCATTTGTGGAATTGTGTTTTCACTATTAGCATTCATAGACTGAGTATAAAACTATAAAAGTACTTGAAAGTGAAACCATTTGCATTGAAGTTTACATGGTCTTCATGAAGAAATATTGCTTTACGTATTATTTTAGAGAGACTGCTATGCATTGTATGTATTTGTAAGTACATATAAATTTTGTTGCATTTACTTAATACAAATAGATGGTGCTTGGACTCTAGAGTATTGTAGATAGTCGTTACATGCTTGATATTAGCTATGTATAGTTATTTAATCGTAACTAAGGCGTGCAATGCAGTTGTTCAGTGAAGGCACCTTAACTAAGTAAGCTTGACACAAGAGACCTAAAAAAAAGAATGTTTAAAAGGGTAATAAAAATGTATGGGCCATGCAAAGAGAATTTACGAGGACCGCATGCATCGCTCT
>JABASI010003091.1:0-17469 GCA_019776505.1 Tomocerus nigrus | reverse complement strand
CTTACGGAAAAATGGAGAAAAGAATTGAGTTGGAAAAACGTCGCCGGAGTCCCTTTCAGGTAAAAAGCAACATTCACTCTTATGTCTTAAAATTAAAAATATATCGTCAATCGTTGACCGTCATTGATCATTGAAAATACGAAATTAAATGAAGCGGTGTCGATTAAAATTTCGAACACAATAATGGATCAGTCAATTATCGCTATCAAAATTAATATCATAATGGGGGACCTGTCATTGAAAGCATCAGTTGTCAGTTGTCAATCATCAGATAGGTGCTAGTCAAACATCTAAGTATCTCAGTTTTGAGATAGTAATCGCTGTTTTCATCGTCATCTGTCCTTACCAGTCCCCTGTCATTCTTACATTTATAATTAATAATTGAAAATTGCCAGAAATTGTGATGTTATTTAACATTGAAACTAAAACTTTTTTTGTTTTTCATTGACGTAGTTTTGATTTCAAATTATTTACAAACAATTTCCTTCACTTTTGGAGGATTTGTTAATTGCAGATTAAGTTCAAATTGTTGCAAACAAAAGTCAAAAGTATATTATAGATGAAGTACAAAATGTATTATTGTAGCATTAGCATTGACAAATGAATTTCGAAGTATTTATTGTCAATATGGTGTCTAATATCAGCATCCTGTCACCTGTTATTGGTTATGGCAAACTGGAATTCCTTAATTAAATTATATAATATTGTATCGTTTTATTTAAACATTTATTTAATCTAGGAATGTGCAAATGATGAAGCTTATTAAGTAATAAAGTTGAAGAAATGAGCACCTCTTGATTTCTAGAATATTTAAATGGGTTCCAAGCCACTACAGTTATTTTACACTTTTATTATATTATATTTCAATTTATTTTATAAAAATGTTTTTTATTTTTATTTTCATAATAATATTATGGAAACCAGTCAGTTGTCCGTTTCTACCTCCTAATTATACTTCCACGGTCGTTGGTTCGGATCTTCTGTCTGTATTAATTGACAGCATTGAATTAATGGTGATTTAACCAGATTAAAAAAAGTGTCAAAAAATTTATGAAGTCATTATCCAGCAGAGGTGAAAATGTAGACAAGGGGACATTGCAGAAGCTGTTCACAAAAAAAGTAGCAAGGCTGATTTGAATTAAATAAAATGTCACAATTAAAATGTAATCATTTCTATTTTGACCATGCAATAGGTGACCGAGTTAACTTTGGACAACTGCCGTAGCACGAGTATTGAGGGTCTCACTGACGAGTTTGTCAATTTAAAAAGCTTGAGTATGATCGGGGTAGGGCTGACTAGCCTCAAGGGACTACCAAAGCTTCCAAAATTGGAGAAAGTAAGATTTGTTTTGTCTCCTACTAAAAATACACGAATTACCTACTAATTAATTTCATCCTCCTAATTGTCGCCTTGGTTACCTATTTTTCAGTTGGATTTGAGCGAAAATAGAATTTCTGGAGGGCTACAAGTTTTGAAGGATCTGGAGAGTCTGTCTACTCTGAACTTGAGTGAAAACAATATCGCTGATATGGAGACATTGGAACCATTGGTATTTTTAAATTTTTGAATTCTTTTCTGCTAATATTATCTAACTGATCAAAGGAACTGAAAGTTGTCCAAAAATATTTTGATGTGATGCGAGTTAAATGATGAACGTTTTATGTGCAGAAAGAGATCAAGCCCCTGAAAAGCTTAGATTTGTTTGGGAATGTGATATCCTCGGTGGATGATTACCGTGACCAAATCTTTGCCTTCCTACCGGAGCTGAAGTATTTGGATGGCCTGGATCGGAATGGAAAGGACTCGGAGAGTGACGAGGAGAAGGAACGAGAAACGGCGCAATACGCGGCTGCTAGACGTAAATTTCCCAACGGATTCGGAGGAATGAAGAAGAACTTCCCGCACACCAAAGAGCAAGAAGATGACGATGATTGTGAGTTGCCCGCCCCTGCCGGGCTTCCTTCCACATGCTCAGCCATGAATGAATGACTCCCTGTGTGTGACTAATTGATTTGTTGGACTTGCAGTAGGTGACGAGGAAGCGGAAGAGGCAGACTTGGAAGCCTTAGCCGACGGAGAGGATGGGGACGGAAGTTCCGACGACGGTTCGGAGGAGGGCAGCGAGGAAGGGGAGGAAGAAGAGACTGACGAAGAGACTAATAAAGAAATTGGTCTTAAAGATATTTATAGAAACGACTTGGATGTAATGGCAACTCTTCTTTAGCATTTTCATTATTACTCATTCATTATTATTCGCACTTACGTGACCAAGGACTGTCATTGTTGATTGCAGCAGGAGAGTGACTCGGATTATGAGAACGACAACGTGGCATCATCCGAAGATGACGACAACATCAGCGATGAAGATGGTGAGCATTTCTCTCTCTCCCTCTCACTTTCCATTTGCTGTTCTTAATTCTTAAGTTCTTGTCTTGTTGGTGATTTCCTCCGGGAGCTAATGCTTTTGTTTTGTTGAGCAGAGGTTCCAGTACCAGCAGAACAGTCTCCAGCAGATGAACCTCGTCGGGGAACGAAACGCCCTCACGAAGGTGATGATTCGGCCTAGTATGTAGTTTTGTACGTTTTTTACTAAGTTTCCTCAAAGATGTAGCATAAAAATGTAATTCTATAAAATTATTTAAGTTGATATATAGCTCTCCCTTACATTTTGATTTCTAATCACTTCAGAAGTCACTATGCTCTGCACCTAACCATATTATTATTACTATTATTATTATTACTATTGTAAGGCTCTTTGTACCGGGACCTACCTACGTCCTCATACACAAACGCATCACACCTACTTGGCCACATTTAATTAATATAGACTAGCATCTTCACCCATACAAAAATTATCTAGCTCCATGACAAGGCATTGCTTTGGCGCGCAATACCAAACTATCAAAGTAAACTCAACACAGACAAATCGCATCAAGTCACAATCCCCCCTCCCCCACCATACCCCTAACACATCCATGAAAATTATTCGATGGCATTTGGCATTCACATGAAGCACAAAGCTTAGTTTTATTTACAAAAAAAACCAATGATAAAAGTACGTTATGTGAGGGTGGGTGTGGGGGTGGGGGCAATAATGGTTTGTTATGTACCTTTTATCTTACCTGTACCTTCTGTCCTCAGCTCATGATGACTCGACACGATGGTCGATGCGTAGGAGTCGTGTATGTCGACGAAAACTCCAGCTTGAAAAGTGAGCATCGAAATTATGACTTAGCAAATGGCAAGGCGTGTAAGAGTTGGAAAATGTAAGGTGGAATTAACTAGTGGCATATAATTGAAGAGGGTTAATGTTATTGTTAGCCTTTCATGATTTTTTAGCTCGGTGGGAAAGTTTGTGCATTGCAGAGCGTTGATGATACTCACAGTTAGTTATGTGCAGGTGAATAAATAATTCTGTTTTGCATCTTGCGAGCGCACCTTAGATTTAGACGGGCTTAAAAGCTGGAATCTGCGTGTTGGTACATGAAGCCCTTTTAGCTGTAGGCAGACTTTGCAAAGAAGCTAATAATTAAAGACCATTCTGAAGACGTACAGTTTGAAAGCCCTCTTTTAATGTTTCGTTTGTAAATCTGTGTAAAGGGTTTTCAAATCTACGAATACAGAGCAGCCTTAAATATATTATCTATAGGACACTCATAATATTATTACATTGTGGATGAAATTATACAAAGGTGGGTATCCAGTGCCACTTTCGGCACTTAAGCATAAGAGGAAGAAATAATCCATAAAACAATAAAATTAATATTGATAACTTGTTAAAATGTGAATGAATGATAAATATTGGTTAATAAACGCCTAAGAATAAATCTTAATACTCCTAATAATTTGTAATTAATGGTAATAGTACGCTATGTTGTATACTTTCCCTTTCACTTTGAACTTCATTTTGTCAACTGCCTTCCGACTGAAAACAATTACTTTTGGTCTTCGGGTGCCGTAACAGGATGTTCAGTCCTCAGCATAGCACGTACTTTTAAATTGCTTAGAGTAACATGCCGCTTAGTTGTCCCGCCATTGCATTGACGCTATTTATCCTCATCCTTTCACCCAAGACTCGATTTGGTTTGAAAGTGCCAATCGAAAGCTACAGTATAATTACTACTCAGAATTTTCAACTCACTGTTTCCGGCCTCGCAGAATTGTAATTGTCGACTACAAATACAGCGCGGGAGAATTGAGCATAAACTCACTAATTATTTGTTACACAATTATTGAATCATTTATTGTCAATGATTTCTATGTGCATAGTTGAGGGTGGGCGAGTGAAGAGAAACAATTTTAATACAGGAACTTTCATTTTTAGGACCCAATACTACAAAGAATTAAATGTATTAGCTGCTCACTTGGCATCAATTTTTCTCTCACTTCACGAAAATTATATGTTACTAGACCTGTGTGGGGTCTGTTTTGGCACCGGACAGTAAACCCACCCGCTTGGACTCAGATTTAAAAAACGTCAATTTTTATTGCCATTTTTGGGAAAGAATGTTATGGGAACATCTCTTAATGTCTGAAAACCACGTCAAAAATTATTTTCAGCCAAAAAGCGGGGTTCCGGGAAAAAAAATTCGGGGTTTGAATTTTCCCGGTAACTAATATGCACATAGAGCGCTGAAGTGACAGATTGAAAAGGTCTTACCAAGGGATTTTCAAATCTGTATCGCACATATGTGGTCATAATATGATGGCGGCGATCAATTTTCAAATATGACCTACTTTGACCTTGACCCTGACTATTTTGGGAAGGGGCTATATAGTTTGGGCAACCAGTTCTTTGTGCACAGGTAGTCCCCAACATGGGCTACTCATCTCCTAAGATCACTGAGCCACTAGGCATAGGCATGCAGCGTGAAGAAGCGACCTACTCAAACGTCAGTGTTGCCAAAAAATGACTAAAGCAGTGGCTTCCCATTTCTCTACTCCTGCCTGCCTGACGGGACTTACCTAGTCGTCGTTTTTTGCTTCGGTCAGACACTGAAGCTCAGCGCTCTACGTCAATATTTGCGGAAGTTATTTACTGGGAAAATTCAAGAGCCGGATTCGGGTTTTTGGGTCAAAATAATTTATGGTTTTCAGACATTGAGATATGCTCCCATAATATTTTTTCTCAAAAATGGGCATAAGAAATGACATTTTTATTTGAATCTAACCTTTGTGCCACCTAACAAATAGGTCCAGTTTTGAAGCAGAAGTCATCCATCCGACTCTCAGACCGTGGACAAGAAAGTTCTATGGACCAGCAATGAGCCCAATTGGTCAATTATTGGAGGTAGTCTACTCCATAATTCATCATTTTCATGACTTTAATTTAAAAAACATTTTATAGGAAAGGAAATCGGGCGAAACTAGAATTAGGGAAGCCAGAATGGCCAGAATGTGGCTGTCGAAATCGTATCATCCAAAGTAGAATTGGGTTGTCAATGTGACAAGACTAATTATTACATTAGTGCTGATCCAACAGCATGCGTATTACATGCGCGCGATAGTATTACATGCGTCTGACGTTAGTTTATACCAATCCCGGACAGCCTCGGATAGTGTCCAAGTGGACAACGGACAGACTCGGTCGTTGGACTTTGTGACGGCTCATTTTTTCAAGGATACGAAGTCAATGATCAAGGATAAGAATTACTGACGTGTATTCAGAGCCCGTAGCTTATGGAGAGAAGGAAAAGAGTCCAGTACATTCTTTCCGTTGGTCATGCGTTACTAACTAGTCTGACGTGATATCCAGTATTGTTGTTGTTTACCGACGTTGTCCATCATCCGTGTCATATCAGTCAGTCAGATAAATGTTCCTTAGTCTAAAGATGCGAATTCAATTAATCTGGTGAATGAACTAAGCTCCAATGATTGCAAATAAAAAATTAAATTCCCCTTCCTCTTCTCGGTAAAAACCGACACGGGTAATTCACGGCATATAGTTCGCTCAGAAATAATGCGGACTTTTCTCAGACTTGGTCAATCTTGGACGGAGGCGATTTGGACTCTATTTGGAAAGTAATTATTTATTTAACTTACTACTCACAGTTTCGGATATTCCCATTTCCCATCCCATTTTGTTGGGAACCTGGGAAAGTGGGGAATTTCCCTGAAATGAAAAAAAATCGAGTGGGAAATGAACGCGATTGAATATTATTGATTTTGTTACCGAGCACCAAACTTTTCATTGCGATCAACCTTCGGGTTAAGATTGGCGAAGCTTTAATTTTCATTTAAGCCTCCTTTAATTTTAAATACAGGTTACATTTAATAGCTTATAAAAATATACTGGTTTAAGTCCATTCCTGCAAAGTCATTAGTACTGAAAGAATATATTATTATAAACTTAAAACCCAAGAAAAATACAGGCATTAGGACACAAAGATAACGTCTTCAGGTTTCTACTGTCCAAGTCTGTTACAGCCTGTGACTGTGACAGGCTGTGACCCGTGTCCAGGCAGCGAAATGAGGGAAATCACCCTTAAATCCCTCCTGTTCTTCCCTCCAGGTAAACGCGTTAGAGAACAAAACTTTCTCTGGGCCACGCCACGAGATTTACTTTGTTCAAGGTCGGGAAACGAGGGATAAAAGCCTATTGCTGTCTCATACCAGAGATCACTACGAAGAAGGAAGGAACATGAGAATGAGACTATGTAGCTAGGTAAGCTATTAGGACTTAGGAGGCTGATCAGAAGTAGCCTTGCCGACTGCCGTCCGTGCGTTAGAGTGCCGAGCCGAGAGTGGAGGCATAGAGTCCTAGTTAGAGTCAGAGTATCATAACCAGACGGCTAGCTGGCTAAAACGACCGGCTGAAATGGCTGGTCCGCTGCTGGTTGCTAAGCTTGTTGGCCGGCTTGCTAAATGGCCAAAACTAAAAACTCTAAAAATGGGGCTATATAAATCATCCTTGACGCTGTCCTTGAAATTTCTTCACAATTCAAATCCAATTCCAAAATGCTTTTCACTATATTTCGAACTCACATTCCGTTTTAAAAATGCGAGCTCTGCCTTACTTCAACCGCGCGGATCTTCCGTTCTTAATATTATAATATTATTAGATGGATAAGATACCTATTATAACACTACATGCATAGGTATCACCATGGAGCCTTGACTGCTGGGCTTTCTTGGTGTTGTTCTCTCTCCTTCGTGGCATCATGACAATCATGACTATAAGATACTAGACTATTTTAGCTGGTGGTTTGGCAATTTTTCAGCTATTCATTTAGGACCCATGCCCATTATAATCATTGTGTTTTGTGAATTAACTTTCTTCGTTGAGTTATTTGTTTAAATTTGGCAACTGTAAAGATAAATGTAATATATTATTCTGAATGTTTTTCAGAGTTAAGTGTTATTCATTTTTAAATCATCATTATTATTGCTCGTGTCTTAATACATCCAATCGGAAGACAACTTAACATATTTCAGTAGCTCCTAATAATATGAATCAGTAAAGATTCTTTTCGGTCACTTTTGGCCATTTTAACCGTTTTGGGCATTTTGGCCGGCTGGCTGGTTGCTAACCTTGTCAGCCGGTATGAATGATAATCAGGCTGGATGGAGTATGGAGCTGTGTAGTGGAGCACACACCGTAGGAACGTAGGAGAAAGGAAGGAACAAAGCTCAGAGGCAGAAGACTCAGTCGGAGACGGTGAGAAGAGAAGGGACTCAGTCAGCGACTGGAACTGGAATCTGATCAAGCGCTGTAGACATTGGAATTGGCTTCTTCCCGAACATTGTGGACTGGAGACTGGAGCTTGTGCGACGGTGAGAAAGATCAATTCCCATTCACTCTCTTTTTTGAACGGCTCTCGGTATTCGCCCAGCCGAATGGCATAACAATCAGCAGGACGGAGGCTTGCAGATTTGTCCTTCCGCTCCCTCCTTCCTTCTCCTCATCTATAGATCAATCGGAGGCCGGGCAACACTACTCCACTACTCCACTACTACTCTGGCTCTTCTTCTACTTTCACTCAACTCACTTTCAAGGAAAAAAGATACCTACTTAGCGCCCCACTTTAAAACTAGTCCAGTTTGAATCCATCACGTGCAAAATAAAATGGCATCCAACATTATAATAATAGCATTACAATCAAGTGACACCTAATGTCTTGTTTAATTAGCGTAGCTACCAAATTTTGTTTGACTACCTCAGGGAAAAAGTCTCCCAGACGCCAGACAACCTGGGAAGCCTACACACGAAAAGGTGCCCTGTCTCACCACTGACTGCCCGCTGTCCATACTCGTCGTCTGCCACATCATCACCCATCACCCAGCTGCGCTGCGTCCCCTGCAGTCCAATATTATCCCCTAAAACGGTTAAGACAATGTTCTGCATGGCTGGGGGGGTTCAGTGGGGTGGGATTGTTGTGGGGCACATTTTGGTAGTCACGCTTTGTGATTAATGTGATGTGTGACCACGCCACCGTTTCCTATAGTCGCTGTTCCCCAAAAATTTGACGCTGGCTCTCCGGCTGAACAACTCGTGCATCACTGTGATGGGACAAGCGACATCCGTGGAAAGATGTGACTGAGCCGCCAAGCATTGCTTTATCGTGAAGTTGCTTCAGACGTCAGATGTGGCACCAATAACAAAGCTACACAGCCCGTCACCGTCCCCAGGGTTACCACCTTCAGAGCATTAAGTTTCTTATGCCCAAGCGAGTCCAGTCACCAGTACTTTTACACGTGAAAAAATCCAAACTTGGACGTTCTGTGTGAAAGGTCCAGTGTCATCATGCAGAGATTGGCTATCTTCAAGGTTGGGCTGTTCTGTTAGTCCTCTCATTTTGCAGTGTCGATGTCTGTCTGGAAGGGTTCTAATTAAAAGTCTTTACTATGAAGACGTGTACAGCTAGCCAGAAAGGCACGAAGCTATGGACCGTAAAGTAAGTTTTGTGGTGACAGTCCTTTCAAAACTTATCCAGAGACCAGCAACCTACCTACCAGAAAAATGTCCGTTTGCACCTAAATCAAAAATAAGAATTACAATCTTCGGCGTTCCTCCAGTCTGCGGATAGTGCGTGGTGGGCTGGGCAGTAATGACTGCCAGTCCTTTGGCCGTCCTGCACGGTCAACAAATGAGATCCTTTTGTTTCAGCTCTATCGCTTTGGCAACCTTTCTTCTCTCAACTTGCTTCATCAGGTAAAATTCTTCACTGTAATACTTGGAATTTGGAATCAATCCATAGCCACGTCTTCGGTTAAGTCATGTTCATACATAGACATACTGATAAACTTTATTGATGAGTTCTGCTCAGCTTTCAGCTAAAAATTCTCACAGTGACTACTTTAACCATAGCCATATAATACTAATCATCGGGCCTCTCGCTAAACAATTGTAAGGCCTAGGAATTAGGTAGGATGTCGCGTCCACAGCCAGCCAGCCATTGGCGGGCTGCTATACCATACAATAGGACTCGCCCGGTGTTGACTGGATAGCCCACGAGGAGTTGTTAGAATGTGTGAGTTTACCATGAGTTTACTCACATTGATTGCTTCCTGGGCCATAAAGGCCTTATATCCATAAGTTTATAACGTATGATAGGGGACTCCAGCCAGACTATTCGTATCAAATGGCTACGCTTTAAATTACTATTGCTTTATTTTCGGACTCTAATACAATAACCGATTCAACGTAACAAGAAGCTGATTTCTAATACAGGACCAATAGATCAGTGTTGTCGGGCTGGGAGGGGTGATGTTTAAAAAAACAGAATTGCAGGCAGACAAAGACCACGGTGGCACATGACCCCTAAATCAGAGAAAAATTCCATATTTTAGTTGTAGGTAATAAAAATGTAGGAGCAACACATTAACTTGCTCAGTTACAGTAGTACCGTAGTAGGTAAATAAGAACTTGCGGATGGTTATCGGTTAAATCCTAGAAGTTTTGATTGTCGAATAACCTTAACCTGCGGCAATTACTTCGGTGAATTAATTGTGATTGTGTGCTCTCTCTATGTGAAGCGTTTAACTCAGAGAACGTGCACAGAGTCGAGTAGTGTAGGTAGAGTATGTGGGTGCTCTATGGTAACCGGCTGTAGGTTCCTGGGTCTTAGGTAGACAGAGCAGAGCGCAGAGATAGAGCAATAATTATGTTTCTAAGTTAATGTGGACAATATATCCCAAAATGAAATAGTCACTGTTTTAATTTCTTAATTCTGCGTGGTGTACACAGAGTAAACAGTGTGCAGACCAACAACCATAGAAATGTCTCTGAACTTTTGGATAATTTGCTTCGGGGATACGACAACAGTATCCGCCCAGACTTCGGAGGTGAGCACTTTCAACATTTGTATAAATTATAATAGTATAGCTATCTAGGTAATCATTCATAGCTTGTCTTATGTTAAGGGTAGCTCAGTGGTATGCAGAAATCCTTTTCCTTAACCCCCGGGAGAGATAGGAAGTTGAAATATAATATTTTTTAAAGCGTTGGCCTTTCCTGTCCCGAGATCGAGTTGGGCGGCGACCTTCCCCAAACAACAAATACTACGTTAATATTGCCCAATTGGTAATGTTTTCTTGCTCCTTGCAATTAAAGGATTTCGCATATACAAAGCACAGGTTTAATGCCCAGGTTTAATGGAAGACCAAAGCACAGGTTTAATGGAAGACCCAAAAGTCCTGATTTTTAACAAGAGATGTTCACCAATGAAATGAATTACTTATAAGTACTTTCTCCACGCTTCCACTATTTTTCAAAAATGGCATCCATTAAAATATGACAAAGGATGCCATTTTCTCCCCTGTGTGCAGAAGTCTTCCTTGAACAGCTATGGGGCAATGGGGAAATTGTGAAATTTCTAGCGCGAAAACATATGCCTCACTCAGGTTCAATGTTTTTTAAAAGCGTTTATTCCTCTATCATCTCCCGGTCTTACCCGTCATCTAATATGAATAGGTTCCTAATATTAATATCTAATATTAATAGTTAATGCCCGCTATATTTGGGACTACTAGTTTACAAGTGATGTTTTTTTTAAAAAAATTAATGCCTAGGTCCACCTACAATCGTGGAAATCGACATAATGGTTAGGAGCATGGGGCCAATATCCGAAGTCGACATGGTAAGTAGAAGAAATCATCTAGGTAACCTGTAAATAACGAAGCTGCTAGACCATTTTAGCGACTGCCTTGCACTTTGGCCTCTAACCAGTGGCTAGTCAAACACTGGGCAAAAGAAATTGATAGTTCGTAGTAGCTTGTTAAAAGTATGATCCAGAAGCTACCAGAAGGAACCCCGCCTGGTCATTGCACACTTTACAGTTAGGGTAATGAGTTTGGACCAAGTCACGCAGAACAACTCATTGTCAGTAGGTATGAATGAAAATTAGAGCAGCTACATATTCTTATTTCCGTTAATAATAGTTGATATCTATCTCCTGACACTGAGCGACGACTTGTGTGCTGGCTGGGATGCTCTCACTTTCGGGGGATGTACCTACGTTACGACCGTTACGTATGCCGTACGCGCTGTTGGTTATTAAATTATTAATTAGTCATTTTTTATTGTAAAAGTCCGTCCGAGTGAGGACATAGGCAGTCAAAAAAGTAGATCTGCAGATCTGGATCTACTAGAAAGCAAAGCTGAAAAGGCCCACTTCAATGATATCTGCTCACTCACTCCGGCGTGCGTCTAGTGAATCTCAGTCCCACCGAACTGCCGAGTTCAGTCTCTCTCTCTTACTCTCTCTCTCATTCTATCGATTTCCTCTTGATTTATCCATCCAGCCACTCATCCTTACTTCAGATTTCACAGAAGACAGACCCAAGACCAAAGTGGCCTACTCCCGTCGTTACCAACGGGGCTAAGGCAAACTGGCAGATTGCCGAATGCTACAACAAGGCTAAGGCTACGTATCTGCCCAAAATTATTTTCTATCAATGACAATGTGCACATCCGATGCCCTGCTTTCCCACAACAATATGCAAAATAATCTCGAATGTTATCGACTGTAATTGCATTAGATAGTAAATAGGGAGAATCTCGTTCATCCATTGCTGTCCAATTATAGATCTTCATCTCTAATCCACTTTATTTCGCTTATGATTGAGTCCCTACTTTGTTAAACGTTGGACTCAGTTGCTTTATTTGGTCTAAGATGTTTCTTTTTCCATAATAGTATTTATTGGTTCGACCCTTTATCTCAGATTATATCCATTTTTATTGGTTTTTAAAATAAAATGTCTAAATGTTTCGCTCTCGTTTCAAGTCATTCCTCCCCAAGGAGACACATGGGGCTTTTTTTTTTTACTTTTTTGTAAAGATTGGTGTCTTTGGTGCTGTTCTTGATTCCCTTTTGACTAAAAATGGCAGGATTCTTTTGCATTTCGCAGTAATTACGAATTATATAAAAATGGTGGAAATGTTGAGCTCCTCGAAAATTTTTGTGGCTACGACCTTGGGCAGTAGCCACAAACAAACGTGTAATAAAGTTGCTCAACTTAATGCTAATTGAGTATCCATAGCACCCCCTCACCCGGGGAAATGACATATAATCTGTGTTAGCCCCAAACCTGATGGGGAGTGAGCGCGCGCAGACATGTACATGAGTCCATGACAACTTGGTTAATAGGACGAATAGAAATTCCAGAACTGCAATCAGAAATGCTAGGGACGATGTCCATTGTGAACCTTGAGTGAATTGTAATGCTTACTACATGAGCTTTAGCTCAATGAAAGGCTGATCAATTTGACTGAATGTGTGTAGACGTACTCAATGGACTGTTATTTTCGGCAAACATGGATTGACGAACGCCTCTCCTACAGCTCCTCTGACAAACACACTCTAGCCCTTAGCATTTCCATGCTGGAAAAGATTTGGAAACCGGACACGTATTTTTATAATGGAAAACAATCGTATCTTCACACCATCACGACGCCCAATAAATTTGTTCGTCTGTATCAAGATGGGCGTGTGCTCTATTCATCCAGGTAATTCAGTTGTTTCAGTTCCTGGGGATTCAGTTGTAATTCAGTTGTTCGTGTAAGCTGCATGAGTGCCATGGAATCGCCTGAGACAGGATTACCATTGTAGCAATCGAGAAGAAAAATCATTTTTAATTTCTATCACCTCCAGGCCGTAGCCGTAGCCCACTAGCCCGTAGTAAGCAGACACAGGATAAAGTTGAAGATATTCTTTAAAAGGCTGAGGAAGATAAGTTAGTGAAAATGTTGAAGGAAATGTTATATAGGTACAGACATTATAAAGACCTATAAATAAAATAGGAGGAAAAGCTCAAAAAGTAGCTCAAAAAGTTTGTTCCAATCTCCAAGAAGTTTTGAAAAGCAGAAGGAAAAGAGTTTATAAAGCCAATAGTGTATGACTTTGTGCGCATCCCTACCCTACAGAGCCGATCAAACCAATAGAGCCAACGGGAATTCATCTGGATTCTTTTGAAGGGATTTTACTCAGGCAGTAGTTTTAGTATTACTATTAAAGGTCATTAATAGTCAACTCAAAAATTCTAAGCGCTAAAAATGAGACCGCATGGGAATATGGACCGGCCGTAGGCTCAAGCGTAGTCCACGCTTTAATTGGGGAAACATAGCTAGGTAGGTCTATTCAAAGTTTCTTTGGTCACAGAAACGGCCGTACGACATCAGGGGACGAAAATTCGGGAGGTAGGACGCAGTGATTCTTGGATGATAGGAGTCAGGCATTTGAAATTGCGTCAGATTTTGTGCCAAAGACAATAGCTATCCTCACGGTCACGACTCCAGATTCCATGTGCCAGTTCAATGAATGATGAAATTTAGATAACGGTAACATTTTTTGCCGCCAGATCTACCAAATAATTTTTTCAATGAAAATGATTGCAGGCTAACTGTGAAAGCAAGCTGTCCGATGAACCTAGAGGACTTTCCTATGGATACTCAAAGGTGCCCATTGAAGCTTGGGAGCTGTAAGTAGCAAATAAATCTCATTTTATGTCACCAGAAAGCAATCAGCACAAAATTAAATTTAAATTTAAATTAATAAGCAAAATAAAATTATATATAGTAAGTGGCTGGTCTTTAGTGTGTACTGCATTTGGTAACGTAAGGAGATGAAAAGTAGATAATTAGCCAGTACACACATCATAGCATTCTTCTGCAATCCTATAATGACTTTGGGATGAAGGGAAAATTGGCTATGACAGGAAGAAATGCATGAATTAATTAATTTATATTATCCAAAATTTCACCAAATCGAATTAAATGAAAGACACTTAGTTAGGTGGACATCTGTAGTATTGTCGATGTCGATAGTTGTTCTGTTCGTAGCTGATGTTTCAGGGCATCAATATTATAATATAAATATTAAGTTGTACGAAGAACTGGACACGAACACGAATAAATACTTCAATATGTATCTTAATTATGTTTTGGCAATAAATAGTTGTCGTATTTTCATGATACAGCTGATTACTAATGCAGTGCAATTCCAACAATTGCATAGTACTTAACTGCTCTGCATATCAATTAGAGATGATTTTTATACTTTCATGGCAGAAATAAAAATATTATAATTAGCATTGAAATGATTTATAGTGTCAGCTGAGAAAGAATGAAGGGCTTTACTAATTTGATGCTAAATATCTTACTATGTAGTCGGCTACACAACGCGTGATGTTTTGTACCGCTGGAATGCTAACCGGACAGTGGACATAGCAAGTGACATGAAAATGTCCCAATTTGATTTGATTTCCACTCCCTCCGGCAACACCACTGACACGATGAAGTCGGGTGAGACTCACCAGTCCGCTGTTTTCCGTATGATTATCATTCCTCTTAATTCACTTTCTCTTTAGCATTTACATCTTTTGTCTAGTTCAGTTATAAGCTTCCGTACCCGTGTTGGGAAATCCTCCAAATTGTTCTTTTGTGCCAGTGGACAAAATGGACCGAACGGACGTCACCAAGTGAAGCTGCAAATGGGGCAGCAGTCCTAAACTGGCACATTATATTATAATTCTCATTTTGTATAAACAAATCTGTGGAAAGCCCGACCATGTATCTCAATGCGAAATTGCTTGAGTGGTTTATTTGTCAGCACAGTAGTGTGATTACATCTTGACTGAAATATTCATTTCAGTCCCCCAATTTATATTTTCTCTAGTCCGCTCCCTTTTCCATCGCTTTAACTAGGTCATTTTGGCCATTATGTCCATTTTGACCGCTGGTCGGACAAACGACGTCCCAACACGGTTCCATTACTCGCAACTCTCATATCTAATCTACAAGAGCAAACGGTGTGTGAGCCATTGCATAACGAACGTCAATCGCAGACATGACAGGGAGGGGGCACTCTTTACGCTCTACCCTGCCCAACCGTTGGAGCGCCTTCGAGGTCCAAGGCTGCAAACTCCCGAGGTCGGTGCCCCAGCCCCTTGATTCATTTCAATCCACAGCATCCACAATGCCTGATCTGCTATTCATTTTCGGATCAGGGAATCGTGGGCTCCGGTCCCCTGACCCATTTATGTCGTGATGCCTCAGAGAAGGCGGCAGGCAGTGTGGTGTGCGTGTGACGATCTCCCAACAGTCCAACCCAACAGCCTAGCGAAGCAGCCAACAGTTTTGCCGCTTCGTTGAATTGAAAGCTTCAATTGCATGTGTAGTGGCGAGTGGTGACTAAGATGAAACAAGAATTCATTAGGCATCGTCTACTTGTCAGTCGGTGACATATTGTTAGTGTCGAAACAATCTTTTATGCCACCGCGTTGTCGTCGTCTATGTTGTGTACCCGTCAGTATGTTTTGTGTACGAGTTGCTCCGGTTTTAGCTTTCGTCTTCCTTTCCTTCCCAGGAAAAAAATGGGAAATTAGAGCAGGATGTCAATTCATATGCCATTAATTCATACAATGCCCGAGGATACGCCCATAGAGACCGTCACACGGACACACAGATTGCAACAACACTAATTCCCATGTAGTGCTTAATTATTAATTACTAAGCCTATTTCAAATATTCTGCATCTGTAAATGAACTAAAATTGCGTTTGCGAGCTTATTAAGGCTATCTTTGCATTTAAGGGTGCGTTTGACAAAAATGAAAAAATTGTATCGTATGTAAGGTAGATACATTTTTAATTTGAAGAAACGAATGCTGCTATATTGACATAAAAATGGCGTAGGCATTAGCGAATAATTAAGGCTCTATACCATTAATGAAGCTGTGAGGTTTACTTTAGGAAGTTTAAAGGGGAACTTGAAAGGTGGCACTCCTAGGACTCCTACAGTCATTTGAAAATGAAGTGGTCCATTCCTAAAATTAAACCTACAAAAGTGCAAATGTAGGTGTGGATCATGAAGACGAATAAAGCTGAAAGAATAAATAATCATTAGCTATGACTCACACTTAATTTTATGAATTGGCTTTATAGGTAGTACAATTTTATTTTTCGAATTAGGTAATTTTGAGAAGGTGAATAGAATGCGAAAATGCAATTTAGAATAATAACCAAATGATACTATTTACTGTTATACCATGTAAGGGTGAATACAGATATTTCGTGCTGTAACTCTAACCAAAAGTGAGTGATCATCTCAAATCCGCACTTTGTCTAGTCTGGACTCTGCGCTATAACCGTGCAGTGGACGTATGAACTAGACAAACCGAGTCATTCATATTATACGCCATACGCGCTTTACGTATACACGTGTACTATGTATGTTTCCAAACCATGTTCGGTTGGGAGCTTTACTTCACGCGCTAGGCAAAAGTCGCATTCTCTAGTTGCATTACGTAGCAGCTAATAAAAGAGTGAGTGGTCGATTTGTTTTAAAACACAGTCCTTTGCCAAACAGACCTACGATCACTATGTATGTATATGTACCGTATGACCGTATCGTACCGTACGTTTACGTGTCTGTGCCTATGCCGAGTGGATTGATGTTTAGCTGTTTAGCTATAGTATGCACTTGGACTTGGACTGGACCAAGCCTGGCCTTCAGTACCTATGCATAATAAATAAAATTATCTGGACTTTTGAACTAGATAGATTATTTTTTGTTGCTAATTTGAATGCAATCCTAATGTGAAAGAGTCATTTTTACTACCGTCATTTGACCGAGTCAATAACAGATAGACAACAGTACGTTACAGAACCTGTCACTGAATCGTGGAAAACCGTACCTAATCGTAAAAATATTTTTGCAGCTAATTAAGGCTAACGCTAAAATATAGATAATTTTTGAAAAAAGTACAATATTTTTGAATATTTGTACACGTCTATAACATTTTCCCTAACAGAGTTGTGCTACGACTTATTTTTATGTCAAACGTATCCTTATATAATTTCTCGCAAAACTTATTTTTTAGTTCAACCTACAGTTTAAGTTCATAGGTATATAAATTAATTTCAGCTCAAGGACTCCTTGATTTCAGATTTCACTCAAATTCATTTTAGATCAACACAGCCTGCCTTGATTCCACACGAACACTCCTTTACACCAAAATGAATTTTATTCAC
>JABASI010003090.1:0-17473 GCA_019776505.1 Tomocerus nigrus | reverse complement strand
CTTACGAAAACAAACGAATTTTGATGTAAAAAGTCACCATGGTATACCCCTAGTCAACTGAATCAGCTGCTAAATAAATACTTTTACAAAGAGAGTTGAGCAAGTACGAAATGAGGCATTCAGGCATTTAGAATAAATGCACAGTAGAAAGAAACCCAAATGCTGAGTGCATTTGTTTAGGCCTCTACTGTTTGGATTTGTTGAGTTGAGTTATCGCGTTGGGCTACTACTACAGGCAGAGATCCAATCATTCCCTACTCAGTCAGTGGTGACTTGTTGGTTGCATCAGGCAGTTAGTTGCATGCAAAAACAGCGATGTTTCTTTTGGCACTTGCAGCTTCGCCTGTTCTTATGGCTTGGCTCACCGATGGACAGAGATAGAGAGAAGATACGCTTATGACTCCATCCGACTGATCGTGTCCTTTATCTATCAAAGTGCTCTCGAGCGACCTTAGCACTTGAGAAACATCCGCTCATTGCTAAACAATCCCCAATTATGTTGCCTCACTTTGGTTTTAATTATAACGTCTAGGAGTGCTTAGCTCTCTGTTCCATACAATACTAGTGTCTACGCTGTCCACTCTCCTCTTCCACACAAATTGCCTAATGTTTTTGAAGCATGGTCATAATATTTGAGTCTTCTGCTCAAATGTCATGGAGTAGGAGTGTAGGAGCCCTATAACCCCACAACTATGGTCAAAGTCTGTAGCAAAGCAAATCTGTAAGCGTAGTACTGTAGCACCTACACAACTTGGAATGGATCACATAGCTTCGCCTACTGGCATTGCAGATAATTATAGAAATTATAATTAAAGGGAAGCTGTGAGTACTATCAGTATCAAGGAGTGTGGTACAGTACGGCGAAATGTACTTGTGAAGTGTCTTTTTGACAGCAGAGCTTGCAGATGAACCATGCAGCCGATGCCGGTCAGCTAGAGGAGTTTATCATTAGTCGCCCTGTACAGCAGGGATTTATGTCACAGGTTTGCTTTTCATCGTTGAAAGAAATTGGAAATATTATTATTGTTATTATTATTATTATGATTGTTATTTCAAAATTCAAAGTTCGTGCATCAATGAAGATTTGGAGAGACAAATTCTCTAAGAGTAGTAGTAGCAGTAATCAATTAATATAATGCAATTTGTACTTGACCTCCAAGCCTACTGTCGTTACCTCCTAGTCTTACTTAATAAGCCGATAATGGGTTGGCATTTTTGCATTAGAGACTTGTAGCTAGTCATCGATCGCTTCGCTAGCTTTTGTGAGCTTTTTAAGTGATCATTGTAAAAGATATTTACGATCATTGTTTTCGCGTGTAGTTGCGTAACTCAGAGCAGAGTTAGAAGCAAAATGAAATCATTAAATGTAAACCTAGACCTAGATCCTAGAGTTTTAGAGCTAGACAAATATTGCATAATGAACAGCATTACTTTCTCACTGTTAATCATTCGCAATATCGCAATTTAAAGACGTTGATTGAGACTGAGTGGCATGGCAGTCAATTAATTAGTCATGCTAACAGCGATTAAGTAATTAAAGGCCTCGAGGCTGCATGGTTCGTCGACAGCTTTTCATCTCTACCAAATATTATTTGCTGAGTATGATCACTGGCTGGGCTGACGAAGTACACTGAAACAGGAATAAATTCGAGATCCTAACTTATTTGCTTAGCTCGCTCCTCGGGAAAGTGAAGATGTGCTTTTAGGTTTAAGTGGGCCACACATAATTAATTAGCCTACAGCTACATTTCGACAGCCTCTGTCTCTCACCCGCAATATCCGCAAAGAAAATGTCAATGGTGGTAATTTTTATAGTTTATTCCCATTTACAAATCCTGAGCTCGAAGACGTAAAAATATGAAAGTACTTACACACGCTAGTCTAGGAGTGAAGCTATGCCCACGAGCAGCCAAGAAAAACCATCGTACTAAGATATAAGCAATAATTTATTATTCAAACAGGAGTGAGAGATATTATAGCATCTGCCGTTCTCAAAATTATGCAAGCAAGTTAATTACTTAGAAAGGATGCAGCGTCAGAGAATAATAATAACCATTAATTACAAATGTCGTCTATGGGATTACTTAATGCTATTATAATCCTTGCAGAATCCTCCAATTGTAATATTTACTGTTGCCAACAAGTTTTAAAAAGGAATACTAGGCTCTTTTCTGGAATCATTTCTATAGTTTTAGTAAATGCAATTTTTGAGATTTTGTAAAGAGAAACAGATTTCAGCCCAAACAGCCAAAATACTGCAATGAGAAATGTTCAAATGCTTATTACAGTTGTGACGCCTTTTATCCACGACTGTAATTATGTGGCATTGATTTTTATTTCGAGAATGGAGAGCCTAAAAAGTATGTACACCTTTGGAAAATAACGCAAAAGTAATCTACATTGTGTGCACTAAAACCAAAGTGTGACGCTGTGAGAGAAGAAAGAAATGGCGTTTTGACGTAACTCCATGGATCATCTAATTGTTGAGGGAACAGCGAAGAGTTTTACGTGTCCAACTTACTTCCTTCTGTTTCCAGACGAACTAGTTTACAAATGAATTCTCTCAGGCTTTGTTAACAGTGTGTCAATAATTACTAAGACAGGAAACCTTGACGTGATTACTGGAATTGGATTGAGAACCAGACTCACTATTTAACTTTCAGACATCGTTAGATAATATCCAGAAAATGTAGTCATCTGGAAATCCCGCTGCAGAATATTTTTTCATGTCTTGGAATTTTCTTCCTCAAATTATAATTAGTTTTTTCCACATTACTCGTATCGACTTGTTTCATTATTATTCATGCTTGTAATTGTATACTTCTGGACTCCCCTACGGGATAAATGCTTACTTCATTTCCAATGCCTCCTCCCAAAATAAATAGTGTTTGCTCAGACATTTAAGTGCGTGCTCATTAGGCTTTTGTTGTCACTCAATCCAATGCATTATAGCGTGTTGCCATAGATGACACAATTATACGTATGTAATGAGAATTTAAGGTAGGTAACACTGTGTAGTTGCAGATTAATGCAAAGATAATAAAACTTACATTCGTAAAGTTTAAAACGAATGAAATGAGAAAAGATGCTCGTGCGTTTTTTAAGTGTAACATCTCTGCAGGAACAATACTAGACATTTTGTACCAATTCCTTCGGCAATTGCATACATTAATTAATACCTCTGTGAAATGCCCACTTTTATTTTATCCGTAGCTGCTAAGTAGCTAAATGGATAAGTTTCTTGTTAACCAAAATTTCTAATTAGTTGCTTCAGGTTTCTGATTCATATCTCTGTACAAATATTTTCCTTATATGCATAAATTTTGTTAGGTATTCACCGGGTATTGTTGGGCCACCGGTAACGTACTGGATGCTTTATTACCATACAGTCCTGTAATGCCCGGCCAGCAATAATTATGCAACTTCCTCTATGATATTTCCATGATACCGCATTTAGCTCTTTCCCGATCATATTAATCAAGCGGAATGAATTATTTAATACACATATCTTATGAAAGACTAGTGCTATAATATCTGATTGCAGATAATCTTCGGTCAAACATCCTTCTTAACTTATGAACTGGGGCGTACTATTGTACACACATTCTGCGTTATTTTTGAACTAAATATATTACATACTCAGTTATCTGACAGTTATTACTGACCCACTACTCACTACTGAATGATGACTAACTCTGACAATCGGATTGACAATGATTATTTGAATAATAATGTATCTTTTTCATTATAAGAATTGGATAGATAGTGCCATTGCAAATTTAACAAATATATATTATTTTATTTGCAGTTGTTACAGGCGCTACCGATGGGATTGGAAAGGCTTATGCTCAAGAAGTAAGACTAAATAATTAAAATATAAATAAATAATAATAAATAAATAAAAGTCCAAGTAAAAAAATTAGGTTGGTAACAGGAAAACATGGACGAATTCGAAAAGGTTTTGACAGTAACTTATTTTTGTTTCCAAAAATGATAACACGATAATTTTTTAGCTCCGAAACATTCGTATTTCGTAGCAAATGAAAAGAAAACATTTTGCATTCGTTCCAGAAATAAACGTGGTGTATTTTTTGTTAGATGGTTACTTAGATGGCATTTTATTGTTCAAGCCATTATACAATCTGCTACAATTTTTTTATTTTCAGTTAGCGAGATTAGGGATTGACATCGTTCTCATCAGTCGATCAATAGATAAGCTGCAGAAAGTTGCAGAGGAAATTGGTGAGTAAGGATTCCAAGAAGTAATACTTATTTTTCATGATGTCAAAACTTTGCAGATGTGTTCATAATGATAATGTTTGTTGTTAGAGTCACAATTTAAAGTTAAGACGAAAGTGATACCGATTGACTTCACACAAAATGTGGAGATATACGACAAGATAAGAGAAGAATTGAAGGGGCTAGAAATCGGGACGCTGATTAATAATGTGGGGATGGCGTATCCCTACCCAGAATATTTTTTGGACATGCCTAACGGGGACAAATTGTGCCAGGATATGATATTCTGTAACATCATGTCTGTAACGATGATGATGCGAATCATCATGCCACAAATGGCAGAGAGACGTCGTGGGGTTGTGGTGAACATGGCTTCTATCGCCGCCGTTGCCCCTACTCCCCTCATGTGCCTCTACGGGGCCTCTAAGGTACACCTCACCACTTTTTATGAATTGGGCAGTCCCAGTCTCCCCTAGCAATATATTATCAGTAACAATAGTAATATCTCAAATTTCTCTTCCTAATTTCAGGCGTATATGGACAAGTTGACGCGTGATTTAGTCACAGAATATGGAGACAAAGGGATCATTGTTCAAAGTGTTCTTCCTGGCTACGTGGCCACCAACATGAGTCGCATTAGGATTTCGTCGTACACAGCTCCTTCAGCCTTGGAGTACACTGAGGTGGCTCTCAAAACGATCGGACTTCAAACAAGAACTGCCGCCTATCCACCGCACAGAGTTATGGTAATTCTACCCACGCCCACTTTCCATTTTAAGCCTACATGTGATAAAAGCGGATTGTAATGTTGCCTAAAAAATGTTCAAAATTTGCCTAATGAGCTAATTTGTGGTTTCAGTTATTTGGGATCAGTTGGGGCCAGTTTTTCCTACCGAACTATTTGTCACAGGTTTCGTACCGAACAATCCATCAGATGTGGCTGAAGGCGAAGAAGAATCAAGAGAGAAGAGCGAAAGCACAATGAAGCCTTAGATAGCTAGCTAGCTTCCTCTCCTCATGGTTACTAATAAGATTATAATAAGTATAAATTAGACAGTCCTGGTTTTTGAAGGAATTCTTATTACTTGATATTTAAGAGAAAATAGACGAATGACACAAAATGATCGAACAAAAATGTACGAGCCGTACAAATACATACAACGAATAAATGGACAAAATATTATCGAGGAAATTAGTGAAAAATGTAATTGTAATAATAATGAGTAATATTGTGCCTTTATACTTAAATACATGCTGTATCACCTCTCCCCATTCTACTGTCACACTTGTCCGCGTCACAAAAGAAAGCAGGGAAAAGCTAAAGATTCTTATTAGGTCAGGATTTAAGGACTTTGGACACAACTTCTGTGCATGTATATTTTATTATGTTCTAAAGGTTAAGATATTTTTATGAGAGGACGAGAGCCCAATAAGTGCCTCTCCTCTAAGCAATAATGAAACCAAATAAGCCGACGAAGAATGAGCAGCATTTTTCTGAAGATCCGATCCCCCCACACGTCTGGCCTGATGCTCTGTCAGTGACCTTAACTGTGAACCGAAATACTTACTTACTTTTGATATTGTAATTAGCTACTAAGATGATGTGTATGAGAGATCTGTATACTGATTGTGCTATGTACTGCTTTCGCAATGCAACCCGTATTGTCCTGCAATCCCTACTACCTAATAGCCTAGGAGTATGTACGTATATAGTACTACAAGTTTGTTATGAAATATACATGTTAATTTTATTTTATAATCAAAGTATAGCGCATTAATTGTATTTTAGATGTAATGACAAGATGAGATAAGATATTTACTCTGTCCACTACTCAATATTCCCCACAATTTATTTCTTTTTTGTTAGCTTTTTCCAAGACTAAGGACACGAGTTATCAGAACAAAATACAGTACATACTTATTTATGAATTTAAATGTACCTATTTATAGTTGTAATTATCTTACAGGTTTTTAGTTATCCAGAACGAACTTCTTTTGTGGTAAGACTCATAAGGGTCGTCTACATAGTACTTTCGTTTCCTCCAAAACTTATTCACCATCTGTAAAATCCATTCCACACAATGGGTTCATAGAGGCATTTAATTTTTAAATGAGCTGTAAATAAAAATGACGCTCCACTCTCATTTCCCTTACTTTGTCAAACATCCAGGATTGGGTACTGTTGCAAAACACATGTGCCCGCCTTCGCTTTATTTCCGAATCAGTCTTCTTATACATTGACTTAAAACGACCACCTCTGGGGCGAATCCAAGCTCCCCTGGCATGACATACATAAATTACTATTAGCTCACTTACTTGTTTAATCAATTCTTAATCAAATACGTTAATCAATATTAATACTTTGTATAACATTCAGATTGAAGGGTGGATCAGCCATGCAATAAATCAACAAATATGCATACCATTGAAGTCTGTAGAAACGTTTCAAAATACTTTGAACCGTCTTCCGTTTCCCTTTCCTCAGCGAACATCGAGTCACGTTTCTTTTACTTTCTTGACATAATTCTTTTGTATCTCTGCAAAGTCAAAGTCAAAGCATTTCATTAGATCTCATTACCACGTTCCCACTCACTGATGACGATTACAATTAAGACCGCCGTAAAAACGACTACCTACTAACAACTCGCTCTATAACTTATGAGATTCATTAAGCAGAAAAGTCGATGCACAAATAAGGACAAAAATAAATTAATGTACTTAGCTATATCAGCATCTGTATAATATCAAATAAATATTCATACTACAATTTTCATACTATCCTACAAGCAGACAGAGGTGGGCACTAAAACGGCAACTCGCGTCCACGTCTGACGTCAAGTCCCCTTACTTTACATGTCACGTCACGAGACAACTGACTTGAAAACAAAACAAGTAACGTCACGGTATCGGTGACTTAAAATCTTACAACTCCCAAGTCAGGTCACATGTCGCTCATTTTTATCAATTTTTTTGGGGTTTCGTGTTCATGTCAGCAACTCACGTCAAAAAGTGAGGTGGCATCTCTGCTGTGTAGCCTTTAAAATTCCCTTAATTGTGATAGTTAATTATATTATTAGAATTATATCAATTGTATTGTTGACTGTCTACCACTTACACATTCAGCAATTGTTTTGCTGGAAAGGGATTGAGATTGTTGAACGTGTGGAAGCTTCTCTGGAATATAAATCCATTGAAATCTGATATTTTTGGAACTTTCATCAAGTTTTGTCCAACTAGACTACCCGGACCGCTAGAGATCGGTTTAATTTGGTTACACTGAGACAACAGCCCCGTACCTCTTCCGCCAAATGACATTTTTAATGCAGAAGAAGATTTTTGAAATGAATTTAAAACATTCACGGCCACACGGAAGGCCATCATAAATTTGCTAATCCCCAGCTAGAGGAAATAGAGTAAAATAATTCACCAATGTATCGAGTCTACTCTACTCCACTTTCAGCTTTGTTTTTATCATTCCACTGAATTTTACTATAGTTCTGCTGTGACATCCACTTCCCAATAAGATCTGAAAACGCGCGCTTATTTATTGATTCCATTGTATGATTCACTACACCGTGCTAATTGAACTGAAGGGTGGGAAGTGGGAACTCATGAATGAGTTGAGTATTGAGCAGAAGAGGAAAGAGGTGAGTTCGTCCGTGTAGAAATCTCGGACCATTCTCGGACAAGTCAGCCGGAGAGTCGTACATCAGATTGTGGTTGTGCGCCGCCGAAAGTCATCAACCACAATTAAAAAACCATAAATCAGGGGATTTGCTTTCAAAATTATTTTTTTAAAACATGGGTACCCCACGTATTGTTGGATTGAAAACAATGCACATTGCCTTACGCAGACTACAGGTAAATTGAAATTTTGTCATGTGTAATACTTGCTTCATTATTAAAAATTAAATAGTTTTTTGAATCTCTATTTTCTCATTTATATACAACTTTATTTCCTGTTGCTGTCTTGTTTATCATGTTATTGATGTTTGCATTTTCCTTCATCGTTACCAAGATGTCAATATTAATATTTGCGATTGATCCTAATTGTCAATAGTCAATGCTTTAATTAACAAATTTTCAATTTCAAAAATTCAGCACAATTGACATTTAAAATGACGGAAAATGTGCCATTATGACTGTAAATAAAGTAAATTTATAAATCCTTAGCTGGAGAATGGTGCTAGAGTTGTTCTGACACAAAAGGGCAGTCAATTTTCCACACAAACCCAGAAACTCCCCCAAAGCACAGAAATTTCACGGGCTCAGCATAAATCGTAAGTATAATAAAAGCGTTTAATATAATATTATCAGGATTGAATATTGAATTATAAATAATGCAATTTGTTGACAAATTACAGAGGGAGTTCTGGAGGTGGAGGTGGAGGAGGGGGTTCAAAAGTATTGTTAACATTGGGAGTGGTAGCAGGCGCCGGTGGAGCAGCTTATTACTACTGGAATGGAAATGAGCGTGACCCCTTCACGTGGGTGAATGATCAGTTGCCAATATCAAAGAAAAAAACTGAATCAAAATCTGCAGTCACTGAAACCGGAGGATTAAAAATCAAAAATAACACAACTCAGTACATACATTACATAATTTAATTTTCTTTCAATGTGCAATTGATTGTTATCCGGTGGTGGGGACTTGCTTTCATTAGGCATTTCTGCTTTTGAGTTGTACTCTACTTTTCTGGACAAGGCATTCTTCATCCTACCTTCTGCCCTTTAAACTAAAGAAGCGGAAGGAGGAGATCAGCTGACTATTAATGTTTGGATTCCTTTACTCCCTACAGAGTTATGGCTGCCCCTGAAAAGACTGGAGAGAAAACGCAGGTACTGAGGAGTGCCCAGGAGAGCAAGTTGAAAAGTGGCCAGGAAGCACTAGGCAAAAGTGCTGTGAAGAGTCCAGGGAAGAGTGAGCAAGAAAGCCTGGAAAAGAGTCGTAAGGACGTCCAAGAAAGCGTACCTGCTCCAGCTGAGAGTCAAAAGAGTGACAAAATCACGATTGATTCCTCTGCAGCTATCGCAGAGTTAGCAAACCAAGTCAAGGCTCAAGCCGCAGAAATAGTTGACGTAAATAAATGCACGATAAAATTTATTTGCTATTTACTCGGAATTCAGTTCATTCACTTTTCTAGTCAATTCTTATGTCTATTATAATAATAGTAGTACTACTAATAAAAATAATAATTTGGATGCGTTTTAGGTGGAGAGCCTCCGGAAGGAGCACGAGATTGAATTGGTGAAGGCGCTGACGAGACAGGCTCAAGTTTACCAAGAAACATTCGACCACGCGAAACAAGTCCTTAAAGAAGAGTACGAACGAAGGTTGAAGTTGGGGAACGATATATCTGAAGCGGAGCACATGGTTGAACTTAGGGCAAAGTACGGGCAAGCAACCGCAGCCTTGGCAGCTATGGAGGAAGCTCTGAAGGGTAATTAGCTACCTAATCCCACTTCTAATTTTTAGTGATCGTGGATTAAGCAGTCTAATAAAGTTCCGTTGTTTGCATTTAGGGAGACGTGATCAAGAAATCAATTCCGATCGATCGCGGAAACTTTGGACGTACTGTAACGTTCTTTACCATCAAATTAACTACAATACTGATGTGGACTCTTCCACACTGAAAACTGTTTCCACTAGCAAAGGTTTGTTAACACCGTAACGTTTTAGCAATTGGAGGAGTTTTTGAACGTCATCCATTTTTGACACAAGGCTTTTAGGTTAATGTCTATTTTCTTGAATTAATGTCGTGTTAATCAAAAAATCCATGAATATTAACCTTTATTTTTTGGTAATAATGTATCAGTCTCGGGTGTTTTTGACCTACAATAATATTGATATTGGAGGAAAACTGGAATATTTTTCCAAAGAAGCATAGAAGAATATTACTAATTTTCATTTCTAATTCGGGGAGACACCGCTCAATTGAATAAAAGGAACGGTCATATCTCCGACTCAGAGACGAAAAATGGCAATACTCCTCTATTTTTGTAATTTTGAGGAAAAGACCATTATTAACATTGTCTTTGGAGGTTACAACCTCTAGCAGATACTTTTTTCCAAAATTTTTTGAGGAATGATAGTTCATAGTCTCCGTGGAATATGGAACATTAAGAACCCAATGTCATAAATGCCTGCATGTAAAAATAGATGATATTCAAAAATTTCTCAATGTGCATTTCGTTTCATTAAGGTTTGTGTTCTTATATCTGTTTGTGTGTTACTAGCCTCACTTCTCAAAGAATTTTCTGGTGATTCATTTGTTGTTCAACTTTTAAAAACCCTTCCGGATAATGTGGAAAGCACTGAAAGTCTGCGAGTAAGATTCTTCAATGTACTCGACTCCAGCTGTCGAAAAGTGGCATTGTTCAAAAATGGGGAAAGCATCACCCTTTGGAAATATCTTCTTGGGGCTGTTCAAGAGAGTTTGGTCACCAAGTGTGGTAATCACATTACAACTAAATTGCCGAAATGCAAATGCTATAAATAGGATTATGATATAAAGTAAACGTCTTTTAAAAATTTGATTCTGCAGAAGGGCGATCAGAGTCTGTGAGCACCCCGTTTGAAATTTTAGATCGAACTGCCTTTCATCTTAAAAGAGGAGAGCTGCTGGAAGCCGTTTGTACACTAAATAAGATAGAAGGTACTGCATAATATTTTTGCCACCTAATTTTTAGGGATCAGGCAGAAAATGCAATGATTAATTTTTGCAATGCAGGTCTTCCCCGAGAAATCTGTCGAGATTGGTTGGCAGACGCCCGTCTAGTATTGGAAGCAAACCAAGCCCTGTTTGCCCTCATGGCCCATGCAACGGCCAATAATAATTTCGTTTAAGCTTTCTCCATTACGTAGCTGCCATCTATTACATAAGAAAATATTGTACTTATCTGTGTAATTAAATTATAGAATATTGCTGGGTTTGTATTGTAACGATTCGGAGGAGTCCATAATAAATTCGGATGCGGATGTGAAATACAAAGAAAAGCAATAATACGAGCATGTCATTTACTCAGGCAGGCAGCTCTAGTTAGTGCCTGTTTATACTTCGGAAATAAATTTGGTGAAAGGAGTGGAAGGATGCAGTACATTTAATATTAGATTTATTCAATATTTAAATTTTCATTTGTAGAAAAGAATGTGTAGGCACAACGCACAAGGCTGAGCTGGCTACTAGAGACTACTTTCTAGATTACTATTTAATATAATAAACATGAATTAAGTCCACACTCCACGGCACACGATTCATTTGACACTTTTCCATCTTTTCACTCACAAACATACGAACGGATGAACTAAATTCAAGACAAATACAACCAAGACTCTGGACAACTTTAGAAGGCACAACAGGGAAACGAACGGAAGGCCAGAATTCAAGAGTTTGCTTTCCGCCTGAAATCGTGGAGTGGAGGATCATCGATGAGTGTCTTCCCTTTCTCGCCTTGTTTTGTTCTAGCGGCTGGTGCTTTCTTCAAGTAGCCCGTCGTTCCCTCTCGTCCTCACGTAACAAAAACATTTCATCCCTGTCACCCACTTTAATAGAATTTTCAATGATTGAGATCACAATTTTCGATATTTTCATTGATACACTTATCGTATTGTTATCATCATGTTTATGACATTATGAGTTACTTTGTGGCTTAATTTGAACAGAATTTATATAGGTACGTAGCTTAATTAATTTATAGTACCTACCTACCTAGATATTAATTAGTAAGTTTACATTACAATATTATATATGCAGTCGTATAATTACTCAACACAAGGACAATTACTTTTCCACTTACATTTCTTTATGTCTAACGTTTTATTATCATTTATTGTGTACTATATCAAGTACTTTTGGGAGAAACTGTGCTTTCGTTTCACTGCCGACGGAGATGGCGGCAATCCCCTCCCTCCCACCTCGAAAATAAATTCTAATACTCTTCTGATTATGAACGAAATGAATCAGTTGCGAATTTCTTTCGAATGCAATTTTTTGAGCATGGATCATGCACTTTGTTACGTGCCAACAAGCCAGGAAGTCAAATCAAATAAATACATAAATAACGAAATTTCAGAAATGCATTATAAATAAAGCTGGGAAATATCAACGTGAACCCTTCTGCATGCCTTTCTCCTTTTTAGAAAAATTAAACTAAACTCTACATCAGCAACGGCAACTTTGAGAGTGCAGCTACTAATAAGAAAAAACGCAGAAGGAAAGCAAGGGGGCACTAGAATGGGTTTACTTTTTGAACTGAAACGCAACAGTTGCTTCACTTTCCTCTTTAGTACTATCCACTGAATACTAATCAACTCTCGCTCACTTCCCCCCACGTCCTCCGAAGAGGGAAATTCAATCTGTGCAATGAATAACACAAAAATTGTCTTCTGCCAACCGACTTCTTTCTCCTTGTGGGGGAGTGCCCTGATGTACTACGTATCTCTACTACCTAATCGCAAACGGACACTTAACTTAACAATAATAACTAATAAAAAATTGTGAGCAAATAAGACTCTTCTCAGACTATCCAGTAAATTGACATGATGAAATGGAATGAACAACCCACATCACAAACGAAGCCAAGCACATGTCAAATAAAACTCCGTACGATTGAGGATCCTCGCTCAAATCATGTCCCTTATATGACGACAAAAACTCCAAGACAAGACAACTATCTAATCAGTCAGTGCGGAATTCGGGGGAAAAGGAGCCAAAAAACAAGCATCGTAATATTCGCAATCAATCTGTTCTGAGCCCCAGCCAACACATTTATCTTTACTTTCAAGTGCACACGAAAATTCCAACGCTGACAAGACGCTTTCTTATTTTTCTAGCACGCAATTCAAGAATGTCATCCATCGTGGCTCTAAATGTCTCATAATCTATCTTTATCATACATAAAATATATTTGATAATACTGACCACATACAGAAACTTAAGGCAAAAGCTCGACTCTATTTTATAAGTATTAGTTACTAATTAGTTTTTTTTAATCAAATGCCGACCATTACAGTAAATTACATGCTCCTTTCAATAAGGGCTCCTTGCTCATCCAATAAATTCTGAGAGAAAACAATCGAATACAATTTAAAAACCGTTCTACATAATATTAAGCTTTTTGACTTCCCTTGAAATCTCAAAAAATGCCCTTCGTTGTAGGGTCCAGTTAATTGACGTAAAATACATGCTGCTTATAATAAGCTATTCTGGACATCAATAACACTGAATTAATAATTACCTTGTATCTATTACTCCTATGCTATTTCAGACTGAGCAAAACTCATTAAAAATCCATAAGCCACAGCTCTGCCCACAACAGAGAAACAAAGAGATTCACAAAAATGGCATAATCATCATCCATCGTCACAGTGCACAATTTCTATAAATTCAAATGTTTTATCAAGTTAATACAAGCTATTATCAATCGTTTTGTAGCAATTTTTTTCTCATTCGGAATGATTGTCAAAAATTTACCTTAAAAATTACATCACAAAATAATACTCAAAGTGCAAGTCTAATTTAAAAGTGAATCATACAAGAGCTTATAAATGTTCATAAAATACTGAAATGTTGAATGAGAACATAGTATTTTTATCAAAACAAAATTAATTTCATGATAAATGCTAATTAATTCTTTGACATGATGAAACGTCTCTTCATTTTTCCGATAAAACATAAATTCTCAAACCATAGCTAATTACAAAAGGTCTGCGTATTCTACAAAATGTATCCTTAAAGCTTTAATTTATTTTTGGGTCGGTTTTTATGGATCGGTTTTTAAGTCAAATTATATCTGCTTTGTTGACAATGAACTTTCTCTGTTGGCTCTCATTTCCATGCCAGATTGCACACGTTGACGAAATGAATGGACAAAATTCGTTAAATTTACGCTAGTAATACCTAATTAGGTCGGTATCTATTTATTTACATTTGTCTTGCCTAAATTGAGTAAAGTAAGCAGACGACAATTGACTTTTCGACATCTCTCCATCCAACCTGTCAGTTCATCTAGCCACTAGGAAACCCCACGCACAGCTTTCACTTACGATCTACTTTACTTTGGTTAAAAAATAACTACAACTATTTGGCTAACTATAGTTTCTTTTAAAAAAGTAATCAAACTTGAAAATCACTGGTAGTTGAGCTCAGCTCTCAGCTACCTGCTTGATAGAAAAACAATAATATTTTAACAAGTCTCAGTAAATTAATAATGATATGATTATGATAATAATATAACAACAATAATAACATACATGGGATACAACAATAATAATAAAGCAATAATAATAATAATAATAATAGTAGTACTAATAGTAATAATAGTAATAATGATTATAATAATAACATTAACAATAATGATAATAATAATAGTAACAGTAATTAATAATTAATAATAATAAAATTGCGTAGTGCAGTCAAACAAACATTGTAAATAGAACAGAACACCCCTCACAACAAATATTGTTAATCCTATCGAAATAATTCCTTTGCACAATACTCTGGGATAAGAACGCCATGAATAGCAATCAAACGAAAATATTATTATTATGAAATTATGGTTGCGGTGTATTCAATTCAAATATCCGTCTTATTATGTGTGTATTTTTGTAGATTCACCAGTAGAAGTCATTGAATAAACCTGAACTGACATGATACTGAAACTTTATCAAGTGATTGTATTTAGATAGATAATAATTAATAATATTATATTGTCTCCCCCTCTCGTCACTTTGTATCGAATAATAATTAAGCACCTACACCTACTTAATTAACGCACACACTTAATATATCATACGTCCGTGCATACATTTCTGTCGTTTATCCTTAGCAAAATATTAACAATGTCTAAGTACAATCAACAATCACAACTGTTTATATGTACATNATTTCTGTCGTTTATCCTTAGCAAAATATTAACAATGTCTAAGTACAATCAACAATCACAACTGTTTATATTTTATATGTACATCAGTTATATTCTCACTCGTATTAAACATAACCGTTAATTCTTGTACGTTCCCTTCACGTCAGCAGCGCAGTAATTCAGGAGCTACATGCAGTGTGAGATAAAAGGAGAACGACGCATTCAAAGCAAAACAAATGGCATCAAACTTATAAAATAAAAATTATCACACACTTAAATTACTTAGGCTAAGTTAGAACAGGACATCATAATTTTTAAGCTACATTACTTGTTTCTAGATTGAGTGACAAATGAAAATCACATCGAATTGAATAAATCACATAACATTACAAAACATTCACTGTAGAAATGACTCGAATCGAACCTAGGCAAACGAATTTTCTCTTCAGATTTATATGGAAACCCTCCCAATCTCTTTCTCCATTCACGACAATCACGACCCCATGCAGTCAAAATCCAAACAGAGTTCGTCTGTCTGAACTTGTCTCTATTTATTATCGTCTATTTATTTGTCTACTACGCATTTATGCAAATGCACCATTCAATAATTTAGACGCAGCACACAAAATCCACTAAATTATGCTAATTGTAGTAATATTATGTCCAAGGTCCCGCTTCCAATTAGGGAATGAGATGGAGAGACCTTGTCACCTTAAATAATAATAATAATAATAATAATAATATGTCAGTTAATATTACCCTGTCTTGGAACGAATTCCGTTCGCCTCCCTCTCCCTTCGATCAAAGGTTGAGGTCTGAGGACACTGGCGACCCTAGCTCTATGTCTACCTACACAAATCCTTGTTTGTAACTACAACTACACATCTATGCTTGTAGTAATAATATTCCTATTTATAATAAGTATCATATTATTTGTATATAATGTATCTAAATATGTATGTGTATCTCCGTAGCTATTAGAATATCTACTTCCCCCAAGGGGCTACCTCCTACTGAGTCTATTTCAACAACTCTTGACAATATTATCATATAATATATTTAGTAATCATCTTAGGCCAACATTGTCCTATTGTCTAAACGTACGAGAAAATACAGGAAATCTTTATCTATTCCTCTTGGCTACTTTGAATCTACTCTCTGTGTATGATATAAATATTATTATTATGTTTAGTTGTTATGTCTGTGCGCACTGTGTACCTGTGCAGCACTTGTACTGGAACACATCCTAATACAATTCAATAGCTACTTAACTGCTATAACGACGACAATAATAAATAATGAAGTCCCTACGTATGTACAAACCTTCAGCTCTGCGTAATGAATAACACGAAATTCCGTAAGTGCTTAGCTAATTACAACAACTCTTCGGTAGTCAATTGAGATAGATCAATGAAAAGGAATGTTCTCATCACATCTAATCGCACTCTCGCAGCTTTCTCCGAAAAAACTTTCCTTTCCTTCCTACTCCATTTGACAAGAGAGGGTAGTTATTCTCTGTGGAAGACAAGGGAGCGGAGCACTAAGGCCAGCTGGAGCCGACCAATCTAGCCCCGCCCCCACACAAGTCAATCTCAGAATTAATCCCCTTCCCAATTCTAAGGAATTCCCGCACTAAACCTCATTCTCTGCCATGTTTCTTATTCACTCCACCGACAATTAACACTGCCGCTTAAGTAACCAGAAGAAGCAAATCCAGATGATTTGCAAACTCCTGCCAAAATTACTAATAATATATAAGTATCAACATTCTTTGTATAAGCACCCCTTAATTACCCCTTATGCTTAGGCTAACTACCTACGTATTCGTTCGCCGTAGTGCTACTCAGCCTGGATGCACTACTATTTGCTTCGACACTAGCTCCTCCTTTATTTCCGAAACAACAATATCGTCGTAAACAATCCATCATCTCACTAACCACCGGGTGTATATTTATATACTAGTCAAATACATGTCTGTAGAATAGTTTCTTTTGTTGGCAATGACACAGGCCAGTCAGTAGTAGTAAATAGTAGTAGCTTATTGGAGTCGTGCACACACGAATGCACGTATAAATCTATAGTAGGTACAACAATTGCAACTTGCAACTGAGTTTGTTTCTTGAATATGATTTTGTCCATCCGTTAAATATAATTATCATAGTAGTAATAACACTCTAGTTTAGAGACAGGCATTGTTAGACGTACCTCTGTACAGTGTAAGTAATATAGTCTGTATATATATCTATTTGTTTAATATATAATAATATATCTATAATAAAGGATATTTTCATTTGTATTTATATCAACTGTTGTTGTTTAGCCTAGAGTATACTATAAATGTACACGTTGTCACTTTAACAATAATGATATA
>JABASI010003089.1:0-17473 GCA_019776505.1 Tomocerus nigrus | reverse complement strand
AGAGGCTAGGGTTTCGGAGTATGACTTAGATTGTCCCTTCCAGCTGTTTCGGATGTAATTAGATAAACTTCCTGAATGTATTCTCCTTCATTTCACTGCATACAGTATTCAGGGACCAGGGAATTTGATTTACAGCCTTCATTCCTTCTTAACAGTTGGAAATCACATCCCCGCATATTTTACACTCTTCAAACGTGATCTTACATTTCATAAATCCTCTTTCCCAACTGATATCTACATCACACTCGCGATTTTGTAAGAAATGAGTAAAAATTAATTAGGTGCCTTCAATACTTTTTGCCTATATTATCTATTCTATATATTATTACAATACTTAGTGATGCCAACTAAAAAGCGCATGGTTTTATATTGTAATTACATATCAAAATTTTCGTACCTTTGACATATAGTTTGGCACTTTGGCTGGTCTCGAAACCCAATTGATTTTCAACGATACATTCGTAGCTACCGGCATCTGCTTCACCCGCATCCGTAATCTGGAGCGTCTCTGTTCCCACATCAAGATAAATTTTCACGATTAATCATCAACATCAATTATTTAGCATAAGAGAAATCTGTCTGCATGAATCATCACAGGACAACCAACACCCGTAGATTACGAATACACTCTACTACTCATTCAAAATGGAGTATAAGTACCTACAAAATATTATAGTCTCATTCTCATCTCGTATGCTTGCAGTGGAGTAACTAGAAATGGGTACAACGTACAGGCAAAGGTACAAATATCTGTACCTAAAATAGATATTCATTGCTGACCTGACTGAATTTACCTCTCCTTCATTTCAGTTCTCTTGCCTTATCAACCCAGTCCGTGTCCACCTCCATAAGTTTGCATATCTGCATTACTGCAATGCAAATGCTGATGAATACATTTCTAGTCCTCCTCTACTCTGCCTCAACTCATATTATTTGATTTTGACTTCAGGCAGCAGAGTAGTGGAAAGGTAAACAAATACTAATGGATGCATGAAAGTACGTATTATTACGTATTATATTATATTATTATTATGTATCTAGTAGAATGAAAATAACAGATTCCAACAGTTTCAAGCTTATTATTGTGTACATATCCATAAGGTCTTTAATCAAGTACCAGAGTTTGGTAATGAAACACTTCAGATTATCAAACTGGCTGTTTTAGATGCAGACAATTCATCACAATGAAAATATTTGATATAAGTAGGAAGAGTAGGAATAGGTATCGTATATCTGTATACAACAACGTGGGTGGATCGTGGATCAATATCTACAAAGTAAACACGAACAATGCCATGCAAAATCGCTTTCGAATTTCTGATAATTTTATAGCATATTTCGAGTATAGTATTTATTATTATTGTTGCAGACATAATGTCTTAGGTACAATGTCAATTAATTCCATGGGATCATTAAATGAATGGTAAGATTCAAGAAACAGTACTAGCAGAACTCTCTCTGGCACTCTGGCTATAATAATGTCAATGCTATTTCATTACACGTAAGCTAATATGGACGCCCATCTATAGCCAATCGGAGAGAAATAATTGACAACCGTTCGAATCCCTAGAAGTATTTCATCCAGCGTATCAGATTCAGATTTTTGGTTCTACATATAATGCGGTTGCGATTATTCTTGTGTTAAAAATGAATGATTTTATTCATATGAAATTAATAATATTATCCATCCATATAGAATTAATTTTAAATTCCAATATTTATTCTTCCTAGATGATGCAGATATTTACGTCTCGTTGTTCGGCCATCATTGCATTATTGTAGTGAAATATATGACTCGGGTAAATTACTACTACTGCAATTACTTTTTAGAAAAGTTAGCTTAGCTTACCTCCTCTGTCCCCCGCAAAAGCAAAACGGTCGCTGGGCTGAATGGGCAACAGGTCTTTGAGCCAGACGATGGAAAGTGGTTCCATTCCTGATGCATTGCACGTCAAAGTGGCTGTTCTCCCCTTTTCCACTACTTTCGTCATCGGCGGCTCTGATATAGTCGGGAATCCCTCAGGAACTTCCCCTTCTGCAAAAAGGCACAAGACAAGACACTCAAATAAAATTCAATACTCTAAGGAAAGTAAAGCCAGTGTAGAATTTCCGGATTGCTTTATACTAACTTCGTATTCTACAGAGAAGAGAGTATAACATACTCTCTTTCACAATCGTATTTACTCAACTCATCCTTTAACTTTCAGTGCTAATGCATATAATATGTTCTTCCACTAACAACTAACTGAAAATTATTCCCCATATTCCTCATTTAATCTAGTAAAATTGAATTAGCGCAGGACATAGGCACTTCATATCAGTGATCATTACGAAACCTCCTCGGGTTCATTTTCAGTCACATTAGAGACAAAGGAAATGAAGAGCGCGGGAGAATTGAATGGTAATCAAGTTAACTGCTAATACCTTCCCCTATGGAGCTCGACATTTCTCTCTTTTCTCGTATTATTTATATTTTAACCTTCATCCCCTTCCAATTTGTTCTGTCCAGCCGTAGCAGTGGCGTAATTATTTTGTAGCTCAGTGAGTCAGTTTTCCCTGTAATATTTATCATGTGGACGCCCTTTGTTTCGAGACACAAAGAAAATCAGAGCAATAATGCAGAGAATTGCATTGTCATTGTCTTTGTCTATGTACATTTTCCCCATTCAATTCCACTGCACCGAACTCCCTTGAACTTCTCCATTCAATGTAAAGAAATGAAGACAGAGACTTCCGGCTCGGTTCACGTTTCTCCCGTTTATCCAGCAACTTTTCTCAACTGAAGCTATAACAATATATCTAAATGTAAGAACTTTCCTTTCTCTCTAAGTAAATATAGCGTATTTCTAAAAGTATCCATCAGAGTAATACGTTTTCTTCATTTGATGCCATCATTTGTTTCTAGTATATATATTTACTGTTTGGAGGATAATAGAGAAAATAGGTATATTATATTATGTCTATAAAATAGATTTAGTGTACCAGTGTCCCTGATCTCTTTCTTTTACCATTTACTGGATAAAGAACAGCGTCGTTGTATCGCATCACACACACACACCGTGGTGAATGAATACACTTTGAGTACGCAACAATAACCAAAACAAGTAAAGTAATGAAAGAACTGAGACTGGAGTAAATCTTAGTTTCTTTTCCATTCTGTCCTCGTTCTAGCCAATTTTCTATGACAAAGGGAAGAGGAACGTATAAGAAAAGACAAACATTCAGCTCATAAATTCTCCAGTGCAGTGTCGAGCTGCCACTTTTATGAATGCCTTAAATGACCATGGTGTGGTTTGGTTTGGTTTAGCCCTCCCTTCCACACACTACATGAATTGTCACAGGAAAATGACTTTGTCTTTAGAAAAATCTAATAAAAGGAGATACCTATATAGACTTCCTGCACCGCCAAACATTGCGAAACTGACTATTTACAGCATTACCTTACCTACCTACTCTTATATAATAGCTTATAACCACCTACTGGGCAAAACAATGCATTTCCTATTATGGAGAACCTACCTGCTAAGAGAGGAAAAGCGGAAGACATCCCCTAATAACCACCAGACAGGAAGGGGAATCTTCAGTTAGCAAATGCACTTTGTTATATTGTTTCGTCTTATGTGGTGTATCATATCACCTTTCTTTCTTCAACTTGATCTTTTCCTTCCCCCACCTATTCTATTTTCTCATGTCCCATCCTATTTTGACCTGTCGTGAACAATTTCCAACTTGCTCTCAAATGAATGCCAATAAGTGCGTTGCGCACTGTGAGTAAATAGCCTATTTCTTTCCCTTTATTCTTATCTTATTGCAAAATGGACTTTCTTTTATTTATTGTTTCTTTATTGAAGAACAAAAACACTTTCCCTTCAGAAATCATTCCTTTCTCTATCTTCCGGGAAATTTAACGATATTTCCCTTTTCAGCCATTGAAACTCAAACATTGCCATTTACAGATGAGATTTGCCTTTGCTATTTCCTTTTACGCTAATAATTCCCCACTGCTCGCACGTTTAACAGGATGGCGCATTAAGTTGCGTACTTTTAAACCAAAATTAGCAGCAAACAGACTCAAGTTAATCCTATCTGAATTATGCTTGTTCATTTTTCGATATGGAAGTCCTAGTAGATCTACGGAAATCTGTCCAGAAATAGTAATAATTTGTACTTAACTATTTAAATATGGTATTGCGTATGTCACACAAATAAAATCTTGGAAAATCTTTTTGCTTCTGAATTTCTCTATGTGTAAATAATTCAATGATACTTTGCAATTTTCAACAGATAAATGAGAGTTTCCAATGCAGTAAGATTTTTTACCTTAATGTTGCAAATAAAAGTGTTTGAGGGGGTAGACTTTTTGACTGTGTGATTGTGAATGGTAAAATGGGAGAAGAGAATTTCTTATCTGATTTCCTTCTGGCCGAAATCAGAGCTAAAGTAGAAAAACTAGTGAGAGTTAAGCGGCTACAATAGATGTGTAGATGTAGTAAAAGGGAATGATGGTGGAAACGAGTTTCCAATTCCAATATCAATTCAATTGGATCGTATTCGAGGTTCATTCCATTCAATTTCCTCTGTCGTTCTTGTCAAGAAAGGATAATCCAATCTGTTCCCAAGCAATGTAATAATACACGCTAGAGCGACAATGAGATGCACCAACCGACGAAAAACGTCCAATAGAGAAAGTCGATGATACGACAGACATAACATAAGTAGGCTGTAGAGACAGATATATTGCTCTACATAAGTACATTACTAGATCTCTGGTGGAATATACGTCTTGGATATTCACTATCAACTGCCTGTAGTATGTATTTCGATTACTTTACCTTCCCTTGATTTGGTAATAGGGTAACCTGGTTCCTCACATGTGTAGCATTCCTCTAAATGGCAAAATATTCGTCGAAAAGGAGGAATCTAAGCTATTAGACCACATTACATCAGTCAGAAAAGAAGGATATCACGAAATAAGGAATTTAAGGAAGAGGGTACAACACTTATGTGCATACTAATAGTCAGAAGTAGTGCAGGAAGAGCAATTTACAATGGTGGAATTGAGCGAGAATGAAATTCTTCGAGTTCCACCATTAGCTCACACCTTTCTTTTCATACAAGACTTTTTTCCAGCATAATCTAATCTATTATGTAACTCAATACAATGTATAATGCATGTGTAATGGTAGAGCTACTGGAGGAAATATAAATCCGATAGGATTCAATAAAAAACATCATGAGAGTGATATGAAATGATCTGATCAAATCGGATCACTCCCTGTTAAAGACAAAGAGGATTAGGCTAAAGACATTTCCCACTTTCACCTGAAAGAGAAAACAGACAGATTCGGACAAGAGATAGAAATTTTCGTCGAAAATGAAAAAGGGATTTTTTCCTTTCTATCATCATCCCACTGGATTCTGTGAGAGATGTCGTCGATGTTGTCTGTCAGGCTCCAGAGATGAGTTGAGCTTGTAGAGATATTGTGATGCAGCCTACTTAAATGCTGACTGGAATTGGTGACAAGTTTTTTCCACTTTCCAAGACAATAGTCGGAAACTAAACCACTTTCCTCTCCATTTTATTATAGTATTACATATGTGTCTGTATATAAGAAATCTTCTTGTCCTTCCTTGCCTGAATATTGAACCGAAAGTTAACTGGAACAGTAGGCTAAGACTCCATTTTACGCACATCTGTTTTCTAGCATGCTTCCAACAGAGTGATAACTAGAAGAGTGCATTTTCCTTCTACAATTCTACACTTTTACACTAGAAATGCATGTATGTAAGTGCTGAATGTAGTGATGTAATAGAAAATACACACAGTCTGTACAGATAAGTAGATAAAGTACAGAGAATAGCGAATAACCTTTAGATCCATCCAGAATGCTTCTCATGTTATTCTCTTGTATTCTTTCCAGGTACTGGAATTCAAGACAGAAAAAGAAACTCGGGAAAATACAGATAAGTAAACTGGATTGCATCTGTCTACAATGTACTACTACTATGGATGGATATCAACAAATAAGAAAGTTATGTCCTACTATTACCAGATCGTTCGTGGGATAGTACGAACGATCAGATCAGATGAACTCCTATGTTAAAAAGAGCGAAAAAATCTGCAAAATTGGAATTCGTTTCTTTCCAGAAGCAACGCAATTGGAGATACACATTTTGCCGACAACACGACATACAGAAATACATAGTAAAGAGATCCAGATCAACTCCTTATATAATATTATAGCAAAATATATATACAATACACACATATGGCCATGCCTCCCTTTTCACTTTGCTCAGTAAAGTTTCTCTGGAAATTCGAGTCGACAACCTGACAGCTTACATCAAACTAACAGGATTTTAGGAAGACACGACGATAGTGACAAGACAAACACAAGACATTTTCTACACCAAATGCTGTGCACACAAATATTTTCCTATACATCTGTGTATCTCTCCTCCGACACTCGTGTATCTTTCATTTCTATTATGCAACTCCCTTTCTTACTACAGATATCTCCCTCTAGAATTCTTGTCTCCTTTTTTATTTTAAAAAATCCGTACATTATTCATGTTCACACGAGTTATACTTCTGTATCTTAACCAGCTGTAGAATCCAACGTGACTTCTTATTATTTATTTACTTTATTAATAAAGACTAATGCAGAATGGGGACCTAAAATGGGACACGTATACGGTCACACTGTAGACAATCCTAGAAATTTTCAACTGTCATATATAAATCATCCTTTATTTCAGGATTGTATGTGATATTACCCTGTACTACTCGCCATTTAGTAACAGGAGCTGAAGTAACAGAACTGAAACCTAATTTCTCTTTTTGATAGCGACACTAAAGAGTTCATGCCTTTGGCAATCTGAAAACAATGAAATGGAATGAGAACTAGAAGTAAAGTGGAACAGAAGAGCGGAATTTTATTATTGAGAGCTGAATTTGGAGAATTAATGTCAGGAGGGCATATCTCTATGGGTTAGAGTTGAATAAGACACGTTGTATTATTGCATTAATAGCAGCAATGAAATGGTGAGCAAAATTCCAATGTCCCCCTCCGGTAAAGTGTCAAGGCATGTCATGTCATCATATGGCTACTGAAATTGGTGACACTTTTCTCCCATCAAAGCACTAATGTCCTACCAGATATTTAATGTGGCTGTAACTTGTAAAAGAGAATAGACTCATTACCCGGGTATCTAGAAAGATACCTAAAGACTTTTAATGATTAAAACTGCTTACATATGGCTATGTTCCAAATTAATATACAGAATAATGCAGTAGTATTTGTATTATTGGGAATAAAAACGTGCTTATGTCTAAGTAGGATATGTAATAGAGTCAAATAGTATTCCGTAATAGTTTCGTGACACACAAGGACATGGACAGCGCAATATGTAGCTACCCGAGGAAATAAGAGAGCAAGTATTAGAATTTTATTATTATGATATGATTCTGATGAAAAAGAGATGAGAGCTCCCTGTGGGTGTCTTCCATTCGCCTTTTCATCGAACCCGTCAAATGTTCGTGTCATTTCGGTTAGATTGCTGATTGCGCTTTGCGGCAGACTTTTTGCTACACTAATGCAATGTAGAACTAATCCTTTCTGTACTGGCGGCATTACTGTCGTGGTCTTCCGAAGAATGTCAATAGCAAAGTATTATAGGAATCCTCCTATGTATCTATAGGCTATAAACCTCGTTGCATGCTCTTCTTTCAGCTTCCAAAGGATTAGTGTGTGATTGTGATGTGTAGTTTTATTTCACCATCTTGCCTATATATTTGGGCTTAAACAGAAAATAACTGCTTCAATAGAAAGTATCTAACAATAAAAGTAACAGTTGTTCCCAGAAGCTTATTACACCATGGCCAAGCACATCAACTCAATAATCTACAACTCTGCAATACAAATATTAATGCCTAGTACTACACACAAAGTATATTATTATTGCAATTCCCTATACAGAGCCAAGAGTCGCACAGCACAGCACAATTATAATGAAACATCCTTTAATAGTGAAGATACTGCGAAGGAATAATCGACTTGATAATAATAATCTCATCTCTCTCTCTCTCTCTCTCTCTCTCTCTCTGATAATAGTGATCCTATAGCTTCCATATAAAATACACAATCAAATAAAGTAGAGACACGACACTCAGTCGACAGTTCACTAATTGTAAGTAAGTGTAGCGGAGAGAATCTCTTCCGGACTTGACCAACCATTTCATTTGGGTTTTGTTCCGATTCTATTAAAGATCATCATACATATCACATAGATAGATAGACTATTCCTGGGCTCTTCTACGACTTCTACCCTACCCTACCTCTCTTTCTACTATTTACGATTAGCTTAGCTCAATGAGAGCGCCTCACTTCATCTCATTCTCTCAGTTCTTCTATTCTATTCTTATATTGTGTCGCGGCTTTTCTATTTTCTCTTTTCTAAGTTGCATTGCCACATGCGCTAGCTTCTTTACCATTTATACTAGCACTTTAAGTACTAAGTACCTAGTAATTACCTACATTATGATGGATAGTTCACAAAAGGTAACCAATATACAGCATCTATAGGTCTATTCAAGATATTTTTAGTAGGTACCACACGTTTTAGGGCATTTCTACAAATAAATTATTTACATCCAAAAAGAAAGTGAAATTACAACAAAAAAGTATTACACTAGATAAGTATTTACAGCAATTTTTTGGAACTGTTCATGCAAGTACTGTTTTTACTTACGTGAACAAATAGAAATAATGCCTCTGTAATTTTTTTTATGACTAGTTATAATTTGCGCATAGTACAATTAATAGATATGCATACAGGGAAAACATTGTTTAAATCTGTTATACACATTTTGAATTATGTTAGTAGTGTGTGTTACAAGATGTATGTGTAGTGTATCTAATAAGGTAACTTCATTTTGAAGCAGTTAATCTTAAAAAGTACATAATATTATACATGTTTGGGATGCGTCTTGTCAGGCGTATGTTAATATACATACATACCTCTACATACCTAATTATCAGTGATCCATTTTTTTCAATTTCAGTTGTTCAGGGGCACTTAATTCGATTAAAAAAGAATCAAAATACAGTACAAAGTATTAATAAAAAATTAATTTGCTTGCATGAAGTTATGGCTTGAATATTTACAAATGAATGAAGAGAGATATTCCTGATTCCTCTGACCGTCGTTTCAAGGATAGACACCCCTTCGTTTGCAAAACATTCATAATTACACAGACGAAATATTTATGAGAAAGGCTGAATTGGTATTAGTACCTACTCTTATTACCGGCTTTACGTAGTAAATACAAGTGAATCCCAGTCTCGAAAACAAAACAATGGGAATGTCCATGCAGCCAGCTCTTAGATCTATTTTCCAAAATCTCTCTATAGCAAAAATATATTGTTAACACAATGATGCTATATTTCTACATCCCGTCGCACTATAATAATTTCAAAAAGAGCCTGAATATATTGTTACTGCCTCAATCACACTGTGAAACAGAAGGATATACCTAAAAAGTCCTACACGTTTGTAAATGTAAATAGAAAGTAAAGTAGATTAGGGATGTGAGTCTAGGATCGGAAATACTTTTACTTGCTAATGCGGAAAGGTAGTGGATAAAGAAACATTGCTAATGACAATGTGCAAGGGTACTATATCTAATTCCCAGTATAATACGTAAGCCCATAGCTACCTTACAGTATCTACTATTTTAGTATTCATTATACAAACACTGGACACAGTGTGTGACACTGCAGTGTGCATTACAATTACAGTTCTGTTAAGAAATCGATCTGTCATTCAGCTGTTGTTTATTTTCCGCTATCTACCACCATATGATATAGGAAATCCTTTCATCTATGCTTTCATTAATATAAAACCAACTTATATAATCTCGACGAATGTATCTAACATATATTTATACTTAGTTCTATTTATGTATGAGAATTTATTGGTAACATATAAGGAGAAGCACAAGAATAGTCACTTCCTTCTCCCACTCTCTCTCTCTATTCACATTTTCTAGCACGATCATGGTCATCTTTTAATACTGACAAAGTAGTGAGTAGAAAATAGAAGGATGAGCTCCTATTATAGAAGTTGTTACGTAATACAGAATTATATAGTGGGATGATGCGGATAGATTCAGACTCCCCTTTAGAGATACCCAAGACAGAGAGAGAGAGAAATGAGTTATAAGTCTTCTGCTGTGAACTGTGTAGGTATCAAGTTCTGTGCAGACGTTAACACATTCTTATATTAGTGTAAGGAAATAGGGAATGACGGTGGAAGAGGAGTAACTAGGAGCAGTACAGTAATCTACTTATTGATAATCCTTCCTGTCATCTATCCCATCGTATCACCATCACCATCCTCTTCTTTCCCAACGGGCAAGAACAAATCTCAATAGAACCTATTTGTTATACTTTGTTCCTTAGAATTGTGTGCTAGAGATGGGATTTCACAGACTATGGCTAGTTACATACATTTGTAGTTGTATTCCATCCCTCATCTCTTTAGCAGGGAGTGTTACTCTGTTTGTACATGTCCGCTGTATCTATGCATTAAATCCAACGATATAAAATACATAAGGTGAAAGCAAGTGTATACATATACATAGATATTATATAATACTATACATAGAGGCTACTTTTGATTTGATACGGGTATAGTAAAAGTAGAGGAGTATGTACTGTTTGCTAATGTACCTATATTACGTGAGTTTATTTGCCTCTGGAATACAAATAGACATTTACTAGTGGCTAGGAGAAAGTATTAAGGACGTATGGTCCTATTTGGAAAAGCCTATTAGCTACAGATGCTCCCAGATTGTTTGTATATATTTAGAGAGGAAATCTGAAATAGAAAACTAGAGGTTCTTTGCGCCCGCTCTCTCTCTCTCTCTATCTGTAGTTTTCTTTCAGTTCTGTTGCTTCAGGAATTTCATCAGGAGCCCAATCCATCGGATACCAACAGATCAGCAGTAGTAACTCTCTCTCAACTCAATTCAACGTTGTTATATTATATGTTTGTGTGTATAAAAGGGAAACCTTTCATGCTTGAAATGATTTCTCTTTGAAATTCTAGTTTCCTTTTACTATTTACTTATATAGAGGAGATATGTCGGTTGACTACATATAATGGAATTCCCACAATTCATTCATTCTTTTCATATCCGTGTTGGTAGAGTGGGGAAAGAAGAACCTTGAAAGAAATGCAGTCAACTATTTTTTCGGGAGTTTGTTTGCCCAAATAAGGCTGTGCATCTCTATTGATTATCACCTCGGAATACAAAACGAATCTCACGGATTTAAGCACATCTTTAATTAGTGACTGGCCCTAATGTTTTAGGTCACAGAGCAAAGGCACAAATTGGCAGGATTTCTATGGCCGACTATAAAACTCTAATGTACATCTGTATGTAGGGCTATAAACCCATTAAGGCTGCACCTTTTCCTCTTCATTCATTGCACAATCAACCCCTCTGCCTCTGCCTGCAAGGAAAGCATTAGAGAAAATATCCGCACAAGGTGAGTTTATTTAACTCCAGTTCCGCTCTCTTCTAATAATTCTCTTTCTCTCTCAAGTACTACAGGAATATTATAAGAGAAGATGTTGAAACGGAATAGTCTTTATGTATGTACATTAGCCAGATTACTATATAATACTCCATTGCATTAGATTTGATATCTGTGGATATTATTCAAATTGGCGAATTCAACGACAAGTCTCTTCCTCCCTCTTCCAATTTCTCAACTAGTTCACTCACCATGCAGCCTCTGCCCTGAACACACTTTCACTCATCCCACAAGAGCATTCTCACTTAAATGCTCAAACATGCAAATTCTGAATAGCAGTGGAGAAAAGTAGCAGAGTTGGCAAAGGGATATGTACCTTAGCTACCTAAACGTGGAATATTACTAAGTAAACTCATAACTCACCATCACCAAATCTACTCTACACTTATACGCACACATTCTATAAATATTAGGAAACCTCTGCTTCCTATAAATTCTCACATTTTATAAGAATAATATAGAAAAGAAGACAACAGCTGGAGAAAAAATTCTTTTTAACTTCCCCCGGGATGTCTTTCTCTACTAAGAACACGCACTCTCTTTCACACACGTCTATTTCACAGATATTATGTAAAGTGTACGTTCTCTATCAGTGCTATAAAATATATTTTTCAAATTTCCCCTTTAAAAACATGTAAAGCTAATATTCAGATACACTACATGCTACATTTATTCCTATATAGTACTTACATAATAAAATTCGCGAACACATAGGATTTTATACTTAAATTAGTTTCCATTTACATTACATTATTTCTTCTTGGTACATTATTATAATGATAGAAGAATAAGCACGGCCAATAATGTAAGTACCTACTAGGTAATGTTCCACAATATGTAGAACACACGCACTAAAAAAGAAAACACAGCAGGACGTGTACTCGTAGAATGTTAAGAGAAAGGCCATGTTGTATGCATGTATGAAGGGATCTCTTGCTCGATGAGGAAATTTGGACTGTAGTGAATAGAGGATGGAAGAAGATACTCCCTGGCCAACCAGCAATGCACTACATTACACTTATAATACAAAATGCATGATAATAATATTCTAGGAGATGTAACACAAGCGACCATCTTGGGACTTGACAGCTAATGTGCCAACAGCAAAGCAACAACGAGTCCTCCCGGAATCCTCAATACTTCAACTTCCTTTAACTTTTACTTGAATTTACTTTAGCAAAGTGCACTCACGTTCTCGAAACGTTATACCACATTATAACATCGGAGACTAATACACTAACACCGGTTGGCCTCTACTACGGGCATCTATATAGCAGCTAACCAACTATTTTTCTACAAGTAATAAAGAAAAGACTATAACATGATGTCTACTATAATATTATACTGAAAAATCGTCCTTAGAAAATATTTTGTGAATTAAAACGAAACATTTAAAAATATCCAAGAAAATAATCAGGGAAAGATGTTCACAATATTTCACATGTTTTATTTTTCCAAATTTTTTATAAGTAGGTGTTTAATTTTCTCCCAGTGTGTTATTTTATTAGCAATGATTAATTATGGCCATCTCAATCTGTCACTAGTGCAGTGTGTAAATATTTATTTCTGCTTTAGTAAAAACTGAATACGTCAACGAAATATTTTTGGTAGTTATGTTTTTTGTCTGGATGCTAAAATGTTAACTTTCGTCGATAAGCAGTGTAGCTACCTAAGTAAGTAGAATGTTTGTCTTAAATAATTTTGTTAGTAAAAGGGTGGGTGTTTGGCAAAGAGTTTTTATTAGTGAAGCGAGAAAGATGAGGAAGTGAGGTGAAAAACGCAAATCTTTGAAAATGAGAAACGATGACAGGAAGATGAGAAAGCTTTCGCGGTGTGTACACAAGAAGAAGGGAGGGAGAGAGAAAAGTCATTTTGTAGCTGAGTTGAAATGTTGCTTTTACCTTTTCGTAATAGTAGGAGACTTTTGCACAGTAACTAAAAATAAAGTTACACAGCTAATGTTACGTAATAACATTATAATGGAATCTTCGGATTCGGAGCCAAACTGGGAAGGAATGAAAAACAGTAGGAAAATAAGGTAAAAAAGGAGGGAGAAGAAAGCTGGAGTTTTCTTTTCCTTTCACCGCCAACGTCGCATAAGCATGCATGATTTGATATTATGATTAGGATGTGATTTGATGTGCGTGGAAGCATGTAATGGAAAATTGTGCCCACAGATACAAGAACAGGAAGCGACAAACGGCGAACCGGAGATGAAGGAGTGAGAATAGAGCGTGGGCTCTCCCCTCAGAAGGGGTGAACAGAACTAAATGAGGATGTTTCACCAGAAATTCACAAATTCACCGCCTTCAATGTTCATAAATTCAATCCGTTGAAACGAACTTTAGTCGCGAGGACAAAGTGACGACCATTTTCAATGACCTCACTCTCTAATGCACTTTCCCTACAAATCTTTTATTAGATTCGTTTTGATTTAATTATTAACATTGTAGCTCCTCTCTAAAACTTGCCCTTTACGTCAACCAACTAAATTTAGAACACCATTTTCAACCATTTCCAGTTATTTCAGTCTCGTCTAATTTTTAATGCATGTTCAATCAAGGCAAGGTGATGAACATGATGGAAAAATAGTTAGCACATCTTCGAAAACTTAAATGCCTCGCCACTTTGAATTTATAGAAACTGAAACTGAAAATTCTATTTTGTGACTTTCAACTAGATTTGATCTTCGCCAAATATAAGTAGAATTTAATTTTATTGGAATTTCACACCCATTTCATTTCGAACAAAAACTAAAAGCATAATTCTCAATTTATAGTGGAAATGTACGTTGATGATAAATGTAGATATAAATGTCTGTCACCAACTCAGCAAGTGTAATGTAATCATTTTCATTTTTCTAGTTTGTGACACTTTACCATAAAAAACAAGCATCTGGTTCGATAAGGATTGAGAATAGAGAAGTGATGTCATGACATAATGTTGAACACAGGAATGAGTTGTCTGCTCAAACGAATAATATGTACATTAGCAGTGAAATGGAAGTGAATGAGAGAATAACAACGGTGTCACTCTTCTTGTAACAAGAACTGACAATTGTTCATAGTACAGTGAGATGGTGACAAACATGCAAGTTGAAACATGTATGTTTTAGGAAAATTGTAATGGATCCGCTTATTGTTATTTCGTGTAATATTCTTGTTTATAGTTATGAAAATACTTATAGGCACTATAGAAGAATGATATACTATAGTAGCGATATAGTATATAAGTAGTTTACATTATTTAGGAATAGTTCTAGCGTTTTAAGTTAAGAGGAAGAATCAAGAGCTCACTTCTACAAAGTTCACGTCAAGTGAAGCCAACTATGAGAGGTTGAGGTGAAGTCAACGAAGAGATGTCAGAGGAAAGCATACTTACAATTGTTCTTCCTTGTATAATAATATATAAGTAGATATAAGAAGAAAGGATCTGTATATATATGTAATGAATATAACTAGCTAAATAGCTAAGTAGAGTTGAGTAGGAGAGAGAGAGAGAGAGGAAAGATGATTGTGTCCCGTCTTGTCTCTATTCTGTCTGAGACATGGTGCTTTGGAGAACATGAGAATGTTCCGAACTAGGATCTCATCCAAACTGAAGCTAAAGAGAAAGCAATTTATTCAAATCCGATTAAAGCGGCTCGTGCATTGTATTCTGCATCTTTCCTGTCTTTTCAATCCTATTCTCTATTCTGAGTGCATTTCATACAACTCACAATCAGAGGTACACATAAGGGCAGGGCAGGAGGAGCGATCTTTGCTCTTAGCCGAAATGGAGATTACGACCTTCCACTTTCTTTTCCAACTACCTTCCTATTTTCTCCTCTGTAAAAGCAATAAAAGTAATTCAGCAAAGTACGTAGCTATGTATTTAGGCACTCTTCTGCGAGAGCAAAATACGCCAAGCAGCACAAAAAGCCAACTTACCTACCTACCTAGGTACCTAGCTACATACTACTAAGAAAATAAATGGCAAGCATAGCTTATAAGTCCTCATACATAAATAATCCGTAAATACAATACCCGCATTTCCTACTTATTCCCATTGCATTGTGGTTAGACAAACGTCTCAATCTCGAAAAAATCGTAAATATAAAGAAAATTGTCTTTATGTGAGATTGCATAATGAGTAAATATATGCTATAAGGTAGCTTACTATGTATATAGTATAGCTATATAGAATAGATAGATAGATCCTTATTGACTTTCATTCATTTTACAAACAAAAAGGGAATAAATGCACAGAAATATCTAGTAAACAATCGAATAAAAAATCAAGTGAAACAAATCGTGACAACTAGAGCGTGCAGTGAAAGAAAACAAACGGAGCGAGGAGCTAACGAAAGAATTGCAAATTTCTGCACAGGTTTTCTCTTCTTTCTTAGTCTGCTGCCTTGTCTTGAACTTCTCTTCCCTTAATGCTACTAACAGATAACAATATTTCTCTTTCCTCTGCTAAGAGCAACAGAAATGCAGAATGTTTAGCCAACGGAACGAAAAGAAGGAGAGCAAAGGAGAGAAAGTCAAAAAGAAGAGAAATGAAAGAGAGAAAAAGTCCAACTAAAATAGCAAAGCCATAGTATTCTTATAAGATAGAGGCAGACACCCTACTCCTTGCAATGTTCTTCTTCCAACTACATAAGAACAAGGATATGTCTACATAGTTGGACGAACTTGAACATCTAAAGTTCTATTACTATCTGCTGCTGTGTCTAGTGAGTGAGTGAAGTCGGGGACCGTGGAGCCCACTTTACTCTTTGTCTACACGAAATATAAGGAAATATTCGGGATAAGGATAAGTTAGGGATGGAAAGGGTTGAGCTGGATAAGAGAAACGACAGAGCGAAGCATAGACTCCCATTACATTACATTATATTACACATACGTTCTCTCTTTTCCTCCTCCACTTTCCACCATGGACGATACGAGGACGGCTATTCGTCGATGTGGGACGACTCTCTTGGGAATCCTTTACTCTCTTTCTCAGCTCTACAGTTTGACTTTAGTGTTACTCTTTTCCTCTCTCTCTCTCTCTCTCTCTCTCTTTCTCTCTACAACTATGTTCTTACAAGCTGCTAGCTTAGTTTTACTTTTACTTCTCCAGTTCTGCTTCGGTTCTCTTGGATTGCCTTCACTCTCTCCTCTCATCCTCTCCTCTGTACACTAACACTACTTCCAAATTCACCAGCTCACTTTCTCTACTCCTACACACACACACATCTTTCACAATGCGCACTACCGAAATTCATGCCAGAAAATAAAAAATACTGCCAAAATATTGCATGCATCACTATCTCTAAAATAATTACCTAGTCTAATATATTATATCTAACTGAATTCATGCAAGTATTACGCATAATTTGACTTTTTAATTTTGGCCGGTTATTTCAATCCATGACTCTACTTCTTATGCCTATTGCTCTTCGAATTAATGTTTTTAAACAACATTGCGACCTATCTGCAATAATGGGTGAAACAAATAATTTTTCTGAATTTTAGCTATTATCTAAATCCACATTTTATATTTCCTGGGATATTTAATAATCGTAGTATTATTATAACAGATACGTTCTTTGCGTTCCTCGTATGTTCGCTCTTGCCTTTGCAAAACTTTAAAAACAAATGATGTCCATCATTTGTTCTTTGCTCTGAAACTAACAAATAGAAATTATGCACATTATAAGTATGTAATATTTATATTTTGTGCAATCACTTGTTCCATGATGAGGTGGTTGTTGGATACATTATTTATTACGTAGCGAAGCGTACGTCATAGATCGTTTCTCTCTGTCTGTGTGGCAGTCCGTCAGTCAGTGTGTTAATCAAATTTTTATAATGCCTAATTTCAAGAAGGCATAAAGATAATTT
>JABASI010003088.1:0-17474 GCA_019776505.1 Tomocerus nigrus | reverse complement strand
GTTTATTCGGCATACGAGCATTCAGGTTACCAGGTTAGGAATCTCCGGGCATTTAGTTAAGTGCATTGGCTAGGGAACCTACCCGGGCAGCCTAGAGCATCGCCACAAAGTATATAGTTACTGTTATTATGATCCTCTGCCGTATATATGTATATAAATGTCCTGTATGTCTTAAGTGGCTTGACTTTTCTTTGTTGATATTAGCAAGTGATGGAGTGCTGCTAGATAAATGCTTTTGATAGCAAAGGCTAATATAATTCAGTCAGTCAGGTACCTGTTGTTTTTATATAATGAGAGACTTTTCTAAGAACCTTCTTCGTTTTCCTTGCTCCTTAATTTTTACAACTGATGTTTTATGTATTTAGAGTGCTGCTGCAATGAAATGGCATGGCTCGAGTTACAAAGTATAAACTACCTACCCCAAAACTCCTTAGAATGCGTGCTGAATTCGAGCAAATTATTATGTATTTGTTGTTAGTTGGTTTTTGGCTCATTGGATACCTTTTTCTAAAGAGCTATGCCACGAAAGTTGAGCAAACAGACAACAAACAACTCCTATCTCTCTCATTCTCACATAATACTTTATTATCGAATGGATAATGGAATAAACGTAGACATTTTTCAGCTGAGATGACTACAGATGCGAAAAGTTTGAGCTGGTGCCAATTACCAACCCTGGCAAATTACATATTTCATACTATTCTATCCAGAGTCATTTGTTACAAATTGTGCATGCAGTTTTTCATTATTTCAATTGTGTGGGGAAATGGGCGAAGGCAGGCCTGAAGAATTTCTGCTTTTAATATCAGTCGGAATAATTTTTTTAGAGTGAAGGAAATTAGTCTTCTTTCACTGTCAAGAAGTTATAAGCTAATATAAAGAGGGAGATTGAAAAGCTAAACGAAATGAGGGTCATGGATAGAAACTTGATTCAAGATTTTATCAGATTCCTCCGATAGGACGTTGCACACTGAGGCAGTTGTGATGTCAGTGTTATCCTTATTGTTCAGCTTTTCAGTTCAACTTCAGTTCAAACTCCAGTGCATGTGGCCATTCCAATCCAGCAGTCGATGATTAACTCGTGAGGTTTTCTACTTATAGTTTCCCAGAAGAACTAAAGATACTGTTCTAGTATTGATATTATTATTATGCTAAGATATACATTTATACTGTTCTACTATTGTGCTATTGTGTTGCTTTTCTTTCCTAGTACATAAGTAGTTACATATACCTAGTTTGTAGTTTGAGAAGGAGTGAAACAAAAATATGTGTTTAGGACAAGAAGGGATTTTCTTAAGTTGCAAGGTGAAGCTTAAAGCTAACAATAAGTAAAAGCAATGTAAGCTAAGTTAGTTGTGCTATGGCAGGCTTGGCAATACGTTATGAAACAACAATGAGAGCAGGCAGGATATTTGGGTGGAATTATTCTCTTCGTACATACACACTATGGTTTACGAATTTACTATAAACACAAAGTTATATCTTATATCTATATAACTAATATTCCAGTGTAAATAGATTTATGGAAAGTATATATTGTTACTAGTATCACATGGTAATAGTTACTTTTGACTGAGAACAGGTAGAACACAACGGAGAGAGATAAAGTTTGACGGACGGATTGAAATTGGAATTTTTCAGGGCTTAAGGACTTTAAGGGCTCATTTAATTCTGTGAGTGGAGCTAGTAGGGCTGGGCCAAGTCAGGTTGTAAATTTCGCTGGCAGACAAGATACATGGATGAAAAGGTGTGAAAGGGCAAGGAATAGGCTAGTTTAGAATTTAAACTTTGTTCCTCAGACACAGGAAAACTAAATAAAGTCGAATTGTAAGACCATTTTTGGGTATATGGTCCATTCCTCTACTATATAAAGAATTGAACGTAAGCTAGTTAGTATATCCTCATTCACTATCATTCTTTCTCTTATAATACAATTTTACAGTGGCTAATTGTAATTGTACATTGTAGCTAGCTGTCTAATGGCACTAATAATACTTTTCGTAAACTTTGAAAGCTTTTTTCTTTCAGAATGTCACAACCAAACTTCCTAAATACATTTAGGCTGAACTGGTTTTCTGTATCAAGTGTGACTTGTATCATATGACATATATGGTATTATTGCAGAAGGATTAAGAGACAACAAATGATATGCAAAGACCTTAACCTTCACCTTGTTCGTTGGCCTAGTTTAATATTGTCATAGACATTAGCTCTGTTTTATAATGATAATTGTTAACGATGTGCTGTGCTCCTGGTACCAGGATGTTTTCCTTACTATTTACTAATGAATTTGTGTTGAACAGGAGCAGGTAAAATGATAAGAGAGGAAATCAGATGTTTCCATTCATATTATTGCATTACTATCAATAATCTAATGGGGACATTAGGGTGGAATGCATATTAAACTAGCGAGTTAACTGCATTCATAAGGTGGCGTAAAAAATAAATGGGTACTCAAGCAGAGATTGAAGGAATGATAAGTTTTTACTTGACAAAAGCTCATTTTGTACTTTTGAAAGGAATCATGGGATTTTTTTATCTGGGAAATATCTATGCAACAGAGTGTACTAATATAATGTTGTTGAAAAGAGGGTGGAAATATATTAGAGCTTGATTGTATGGCACTACTAGTAGATGAAGATGAGCTAATGCGTATTAATGTTGCATTTATTTCGGAATGCCTTTGATAATTGGGTGCATCAGTCAACTCAGTTAGTTAAAATGTAAAGCAATGTAGACATGGCCGTGGTAATGGTTTCACTTGCCATCTTCTTGGCTTCTCTCTCTCTCTCCCTCTCAAAAGTAATCTAGTTGGAAATGTTGAGTAGAAGTCATCACTTGAGGAATGAAATTGCCTACCTACCACTCACAGAGCAGATGAGCATCGCATTACATTTGACTTTTTATTTGTTTTCCGAAGGGAATTATTCAAGTGGGATTTTTTGGGTAAATTTGTCTGTAACATTGCACCGACAACATTAGCACTCGACTTGTGCACTTTGTCGAAATCGTAGTGGAGTGGAGTGTCTGTCAGGTGTTGAAAATTAGGCTAAGCCCACCCGTCCAGGCTATTTTTGATTATAATGCGATGTGAAAAAGAAATGGTAAGCAAAGAGTAGGAAAAATCAATGTTTCGCAATGAGTTAGCTGGAGAATGGGAAAATAAAAGTGAGAATGTGATGGCATTTGTGTTTCCCTAAAACTATAATAATATAGGCTAAGTAAATGAACTTGTGTGTGGATTGCCAGTCTATTTCTACTCTATCGGTCTAGGACAAGATCAGAATTCAGTACAACATTCCCGCAACATCAAGACATTAGCTAGGAATTCACACGTTGAATACCAAATACCAGGAAAAGGAAGGAATGGCAAAGTATCTTCATGTTACTATACGTTTCTTTTACCTTTCTGTCTACACTCCTATTCCTTTTATTGTGTGCAAGGGTTAAAAAGTACTACACAGTATTATGCAAGGTAAATTTCATGAACTACTGTGGTATAGACAATGTGCTATACATATAAGTAAATTCGGTTTCTATCATTACGTATTCGGCTTTTACAGTTCTTTTGTGCTGTATTTGTGTAACTGCTCATGTGAGTTTAGTGGAGGATAGGATGTCTAATGCTCCTTCCTATAGCTCTCGTATTTCTCCCAGATAGTCAACAAATGTAAAAAGAGACCCGGTCTGTAGCGGTGGAATTTTTGCCGAGGCGAATTCTCCACTCAGTCGTATGTCAGCCAAGTTGCAAGACATTTATTTCACCCGGGTTATTTTAGGGGTTTCACTCTGGTGCGACGGAGCGTTTCTTCTTCCCATCTTTCTCTCTGATATAAATCCAAGCTTATAGCACATTTATGCCACTATACGACTACTTAATAGGAACTTAGTTTTATATATGCATATACTTGTTTATTAGATATACTATAGGGATAAGTATTGGGGAGTTAAGTTAGGTAAGCTAAGTTAAGCCTTCTACCTAGTAGGTATGTAATGAATGCATAGTCATTCATAGTGACAACCTCCTTAGTTTCCGTTTCTTAATGAAAAGAAATGAAGATGAAGAGAGGCGAAAAATATAGGAGTTGAAACAGTTCGAAAAGCGACAAGTTCTAACTTGCTCTCAACACCAAGGAATGAAGTTGGTTGGTTAAAAAGCGAAAGACAGATTTTGGCAGAGGAAAGGAAACGAGGCTGAGCCGACAGTGAGTCCCTTCTTATATGAAATGAAATGGAAACTAGTCAAGTACAGTTGATTTTGCATTGCACGGCTCTAATCACATCAGAGTCTAGTGAAATAGTAAAAAAGCTATAGAGAGAGTAGTACTAGAGTTGCTAGTTTCACAGTCAAAAGAAGACAAGTCGAGTCTCGGGCTCAGTGATTTTAATCTACTGTCTCTACTACATATTAGATCACTCTGTGACTGTTAGATTGAATGGATGGATTGGCTCTCTTTTTCTTAGATCTTATAAGTAAGACTCTAAAATGGGTTCAACTACTACTATAAGTGTATGTTATAAGGAGAAGTTGAAAAAGTTCTCTAGTCACTCAGGTTGAAATTAAATTAAATTGACTCGGACTGACTCCTGAACTGAAAGTGAGGCAGTGCAATGAGTACTTGTCTTGTGTGTGTGTGTGTTAGGGTGAAGGCTGACTTAGCCTAATGGTTAAGCTAAATTCAAGCCAACTAATTGTAAACTGAAAACTAGTGTGCCTACTTAGATAGTGATGTGATGTTGTAGTAAGTACTAGAAGAGTATAAGTGTAAAAGTCCGACGGCTCTTCTCCTCTCTCCACTCTTTTCTGTGTTGATGGAATAGAGTCGACGGATTTTTTTCAGTTGACTCTCTCAGTCAGAGGCAGATCAGTCAGACTCCTTCTTTTCTTGAGATGCACTTGTTAGTCAGTTGTTGGTTTTATGTAGTTGGACAGTTTTTTGCTCTTTTTTACTGCTCACTCACTACTAGTTACTTACCATACCATTCTCTCCGATACAATAGACAGGAGAATGAGTTTTCTGTTTTATAAGGATGACTGTGTATAGAGAGAGATATGTTATGTCATGTTATGTACTTCAATTTCTCCTTGTCTCGTCTTCCTCTCCTCTTAAGTAACATTCGAAAGCTTTCCTTTTTACTTCAATTTACTTGAGAATCTAGATTGGTTTCATTTGAGGTCCGCTTTTCAAAAGTCTCTATGCCTAACATGTATTATTGCATGTTGAAACTTCATCACTTTTCTCTGTAACTCTTTTCGTTCTTGTATTATGGCATAGCAGTCAGTCAGTCAACTAAATTGTTGCTCTTCTAGTGCAAAAGATGCGTTTGGGAGTCAAAGCATTATTTTTCGAATAGCATCCCACAATACATACACTACATTATAGCAAACAGGTATACACTCAAAACAGAAGCATTGTTTTGTCTTTCGGAGATTATTCAATTTAACATTCACAATGAACAGTACCTACCGTGCAGCCATCATGTTTTGCAAAGTCTTTGGTTTTTAGGGAGTTATATGTATAGATGTTGAAAGGATTCGTTACGTTCTGTGATGTAATGTAGTGTAATGTGAGGCAATGTAATTGTATGTTGCCTCGTTAAACTCTACATAATGTGGTTGTGTCTGTAGATTTGTTTGAGTGCTTTAGATCTCTTTTGCAGTTTGATGAAATGAGATGAGGAGAGGGAATTGTACTATATATTTAGAAGAGATGCCGATTCGACACATAGACCTAGACATACTTACTGACTTTGCCTTATTCTACAATATATGTGTACACGTAGCACTTGTTTTCATTTATTTACTTACTACAACTGGATTTCTTGTCGACACACACACACATAGACGTAGTACACACAAGGAAAGGTAGAGAATAGAGGCAAACAATTCTACTCGGAGTCCACCATTCAACCAAAGAAAAGGAAACTCTCAGAGATGCTTGTCAGGAGGAGAGGTGACTTATTGCATGTTTTAAATAAGGCATCTTTTCCTATCCAAACAGAAATTTGTAGAGGATCAGTTCAGTCCTCACTTCACTTTACTCTTAGTTAGTTACGTTTTTTCCAATAGCATTTTCTTCCTCTAATCGAAATGAATCTTGTAGTGATGTTGTGTGGTGTGGCATTGCATGCTATCTGTAAACTTACACGCATCCCTACAAGCAGACATACACATAAACATTTTCATCTTTTCAAAACGACTCGATCTCTGACTAAGGATGCACATTTTGTGCTCTAGTGAGATATATAGTCTTTAGCTGGCTATCTTTCCAGCAAAGCACCTTTTTATAATGGTTAGACTTTTTGAAGCGTGTGTATGTGCATGTATTGGGTTAATAGAAATCTTATTATATATGTACATTGGTTATAATAATAATATTTCTTGCCCCTTTTGTAACTTTAGTTAACCCTCCTGTCCCGTAAACATTATTGCATGTCTCATAAACTTTATGTATAGAGTACGCTATGGTTATATGTACGAATAGATAATAGGTATCAGCTTTTTTAAACGCCTATTTGTTCGAGTAATGCTTTACAGTTAGAACTTGATAACTAGGGCATTTTTCGTTAAATAGTCTAGGATATATCTGTAAATTACATTGAACTGCTCCCACCATATCCGAAAGATATACAACAGTTTAATGTTAACGTTTAACAAATTCCAGTAAAAAGGGATTTCCCTCTTGTCACACTTATTCTTTTTTAACATTTTGCATCCGTATGCGATAGTTTTGGTTTATTTTTTCAATTTGGTCAAGTCAGTCGTGCTCTAGAACAAACAGACAGATACAGCGATGTTGATAATAAACTTTTGTTTTTTTAGTTGCGTTCTGTCTGATATTGAAATGGTTCAATACTATCACAAGCATAGTCGATGTATAGTAAAAGAAACAAAAGGATTCAGGAAAATATTATTCATCATCAGCTAAAGCTTGTGGAATATAATAAAACATCGCTTCTGTGTACGTTGATTTTGTGTCAGAGTATTATTATGGCTGTAAATGTTGTGATGAGAAATTGCGGTTGGAGTGGTGTGGTATGTTGGATTTTGTGTCTCGATTTATTTTGTTCACTCTTCTATGATATGGTGTGATAAGGAAGCGTTAAAAAGAGGATTTACGTCGAGGCTACGCACGCGGCCATAATGTATCAATAGTGCATTGAATTTGGATTGTGTTCTTTGGACTAGACATGAGACGCAATCAGGATGTTTATGGTGGTGGTATTGACGCCAAAGGGGAAAAGTCTGTTTTGAATGAGAAGAAGAAGAATATCTGCTAGCTTGCACCTTTAAATGCTAATACATTTGCTTTTTGCTTAGGAAGACACTAAAAGTACGAATCAGCTAAACGTGCCCATAAAATAACAACACTATTGCATAATTTAATTAGAGTAAATGTGTGTCCTGTAAAATTCTCAGCGTCGAATCGATTAGTTCAACTTAACTGCGGTATTCTACAGAAAGTATAAGTTCGTGGATGAGCACAATGGAAATATCCAAGACCAGTCTCAAAGTCAAATGAGGAAAAAATACGACAACTTCCCTAAGGAAGTTTACGTTTTCACAAGAAAATGCCAGTATTTATTGAATATTGAGTAACTTTTGTTGAAAATTGATATTTATTCCTGTCTCTTGGCTAGGATTTTAGGTGCCAATGGCGGAAATTATAATTTTCAATTCTGCAAGCTGTAGAGGTGAGGTTAAATAAACGTTTGGTTTTGTTATGCATATAAGTTATACAATTTGCAAAAGGTAAACTACTAGGTATAGCTTAAGCTTGTATTGCAACATTGTTAGTATTTTCAGTTTGGAACGAGAGACGGGGCCAGGAGATAGTAATTTTGAAGGAAGGCTCCTTATCCTACTAAATTTCATTTTAGAGCATTTTCCAGCAATTACAGTATCATTAGGCAAAGCCGAAATCCTCCTCATAAAGATTTCAATCATATAATGTAGGCTTCGGACAGGTTCTATCTGTCTTATCAAGTGCAGAAAGATTAGTATTATGTGTTTTGTATTGAATGAAAAGGTAGTATATCAAAATTCAAAAGGTATGATTTGTGCCGAGTTTTCAGCTTCCACTCTGCTTAACTCTCTTGTTATAATGCGTATGCATGTATGCATTGTATGTGATGTGTGTGTACAAGAGAGTGACTTGACTGTGTGTATGTATATTCTATTGAAAGATGATTATGATGATTGTTGAGTGGAAGAAATGGAGAGGATGAATTAGCAAGGATATTTGAATTGATGAACCTGGTTTGGCTCGCTATGATCACTATAATGATGGTGATAATCTATGAATTGTAATTCTCGTAGGAAAGCTGCTCCTGCTTTGAATCGAACTCTGCTGTTCCATAAGTGACTAGGCACTTATCTACTACATAGGTAGCTAAGCTATCAAACAAAAGTCAAGAGATATTGAGTGAGCAGTTGGTATTGGAGCTGTTCGGAGTCAAATGGATTGAAATGCAATGCTATATAGTTAGAAATCAAATGTAATGCAATAAAAAGTGTATGTTGCCGCTCTAGGCTTATAGATAGTTAGCTTTATTACTTGACAAGACTCATAAAGTAGTATCAGTTGAGGATTATACAATTATTATTTACTAGTGCTGGAGTCAAGTGTTAGGAAAAGTAGGGCTATGAAATTCTCGTTACGTATTTACATCCCTATCCCTACTCTACTGGACTGGATTCGTTTGGAATGAATACAAATTGACGCTAGGCATGAGTAAGATGGACATTTTTTTGCACCATCTTAGGCAGATGATGATGATGGTGATGGAGATGATGAATAATATGCATGCTTTTTCTTATCTGCATGAATATTTCAGTTTAAGCCAGTCTCTTCTCAGCTAGACACTCTACAAACGAATCCTTGTCTGTGTGTATACACTAAATTAGTACATGTAGCGTGCATAGCAGAATTTTATTTGTGTTTTCTAGCCTGTATTATGTATTTATGAAAGAAGTACTTAGAATATCAAGTCAAACAAACTACAATCCTATGTAAATGCATTAGAGTAGACTCATGAGTGCCTAACTATCCTAATACTATAAAATTATATTCTTATATATGACAATATATCAAAAGATTTTCGATTACAATAAAGTAGGGATGATGCAAGCTAGCAAACATTGTGCCTCTCTCACTCACTACTCTCTCTCTCTATTTCTCTGCTGAATTTGAAGAAAGCTCTACAGAATAGACTCAAGCACAACACAACAGACTTACAGACTCTTAACATTGAATTCAACATTTCAGTTTTGTGCCTGTTTTGATATGAATGTGTATTCTGTCGAAGAGTAGATATAATATCTGTGTATCTCTGTAGTAGGTACGTACCTATATGTATGTTGCATCACGTTATGTAAACTGCCATGGCATGACTATACTTTGCCTGACTGACTGACTGAGATGAATAAGATGGGATGGGAGGATCACTTTCGTACGTGCACAGAGTATCTAAAGCAAAGATTGAAATGGAATGAGAATGAGTGTTGTAAAGTCTTGGACTCAACTTGAGCTAACTCACTCACTGAGCTGCACTTTCAATTCAATGCTCAACTCAATATAAAGTGATGGGAGATCGTTGGGAAGCTTTTCAAGAAACACGTCTCTAGCTATTATCTATTGAACATGCAGATATACTAAATATAACGTAATGTTTATCTATAGATTATTTTATGAATACACTACAGGTTACCTTATACGAGAAAATAAACTTAATAATAATATGACCATTCTGTGTCATGGGGTATTACTATTCAAAAACTGGTCAACTGTCTTATATATGTACAAGTCACATTAGAATCAGTAGAGACCTTATAAATTCAAATATGAACCTGCATTATTGAATCATATTACTAGAAACTCTCCATTAACACGCTGAAATAATGAAATGGAGATAATAATCTTGAAGACGCTCTCTGTAGGTAAATATTAGTATCATTTAATACATGTCTTAATGATTTCTAACACTAAAATACGATTGTATATTAATTGAGAAACGAATTACCAATATAAAATTGAGTATTAAATTAATTATCAGTAGCATTAACTGTAAATTAGGTAATGGCTTCCTTAAAAGCATGAAAATCGTAAGTCGTAATATAGGATGACCTTTGTTATTATCTGTGCAACAGTTTTGTTTTAATATTTTCATTAGCGCCTAGTAAAAGAATGATGGCCCTGTGATAAAAGTCGGAAAGTGAGGAATTACTTATGCACATGATAAATTTTGCGGAATTTTTTCCTTGTAGAAGCAATTTAGCTAATAGTGTGGCTTGTCAAAGGTTGACAAAGTCAAAAGTGGGAAACGACCAATTGTTCTGCAAGCTAACAATGAAAATGTGTTAGAGTAAAAGGTTTGCATTAGATAAACAGAGTGAGTTGGTCATTGTTGGCTGGAGTATTAAGTAGATGACTAATGGATGGAACTCTGGCTGGACATTTGGCTTTTGTGCTAATTAAGTAGCTAAGTAAGTAAATGTGTATGACATGGATTTTGTTTTTGTAGGTTGCATGCAATTTCCATAGTTCATACTTTCATAGATAGATAAAAGTGATGTAAAAAAGTGAAATCATGAGATTATTAACCTTTATTTGAGCTTAGAAGTAGCAACCGGCGGAACTTAACTTCATTGTCAGTGTTCCCGAATTTCCCATTACTTACGTTAATGGTTGGATAGGTTTATGTGTGTAAATATATGGATATACGTTGACCAGTACTGGATTATGGCAGAAAGGCTTATCTTTTATTATTGCAGAAGGTTATGTAAAAATATAGGATGGTTTTTTCTCAACCTAACTATGTTTAAGTAAGTATAGAATAAGGAGATTAACTCGTCCAACATAGAAATGAAGAACGGACCGGTTACTTTAGTTGATTTATTGTTCTTGGAGAAGGAACAAATTGTTATTATTATTATCTTTATTTTTCCAGCGGGCAAAGGGGAAATCTCGAGCAAAATCACACGTTAAGTATACAAGAGAGCGTTTAAGTTGAGTTTTGCATTGATGTGATTCTTTTTAGCAAAACTGGAGTTACTTAGAAGTTAACCTGTTCTTTGCCATTAGCCCTTTTCATATGCACTAATACGCTTGAATGGGACAGTAAGAATGGCTATCTAGTTAGGATAAGAACGAGCCGTCGGGCTAGTCAGTGTTAATGCTATGTTTAAGATATGAATGTTTTACTAATCCTAGGAAAACAAGGCTAGAGACCTTACTTATCTATTTAGCAGTGCTGTGCTGCTGGAGTATTTTATGTTGGTATATTATGTATGTATGTATGTCTGATGGTTACCTACTTAAAGAAAAGATGTGCTGCTTTGCATTAGTTATTGCATGTTCCAGAGCTAACTAAGCTGAGGAATATTTAAATAGGAGGAGGAGAAGAAGCTTTCGTTAGTGAGCATGCAATGCAGGGTCAACTGGAACGGGACTCCTAGCTCAATGAATTTATAATTTCTCTCTACGGAATTCCACCTGTATAAAGCTACAAATCCTCATATGTACACACAGCAACAATTCACATCATATTAGAGGTGTTTAGTGAGAGTGGAAAAATATTGTCAATGAAAAGATTGGGATTGAAACGACCTGTTGAACAAATAGGAATGTGGACAAAGAAGAAGGTAGGAAGAGAAGGAAAATGAACCAGGTAGATAGAATAAGTGTATACTAATTGTAAGAATGAAAAAATCCATTTATTACTCTTCTCTTTCTGTTCTGTGTTCTATGTATGTAGTAAGTGAGTGAGAGTAAGGGAACCCTGTATGCCCAAGGAATAACAAGTATCTCTCTCTCTCTCTATGATTATATAGTTACTTACTACTTATAGGTTTTGATATGATGGAGTGCCCATCACATGCCTTTTCCCTTCTTCTTCTTATTCTTTTTCTTCTCCTGCCACATACCTACTATCCAGATAAATATATGTACATAGCTGTGCACATGGAGCTGGTTGAGGCGAGGAGAAGAGTCGTCTGTGTATAGTTAGTGTACTTATTGCTCGGCATGTGTACAGATTCACCTTAAAGTTTACTTACAAGCTTAGGCTCACTTTTTCAACTTGGTTAGTTAGCGTAAGGATGGTTTGAATGCATGGTAGTAAGTAGTAGGGAGGGTAAGGATAAATATATACAAGCCAAGGAGACCAGAGCTAGAGCAAGCAGAGTTAGGAAAGAGAATAGCCTTGGGTTTCAGCTGAGGACGGACGAACTCACTATATAGTTAGCTTTGTTAGTTAGAAGTTTCGTCGGAGCAGCGGCTGGCTGACAGGTTCCAGAACCCTAAGGGCACTTTCGCCTTGTTGTCAAATTAAAATGGAGAATTATGTTATGTTCTTCTCGCAGATCCATTATTAAAGCCCTGATTTACGCATTCGAGCCAGTAGAGTTAAACATATTCGAGTTAAGTCAACGAGATGAGTGGAATGGGTAGTCAATTCAAGACACAATCACTCAGTCTTACAAATATAGTAACAGCCCAAAAAATATTCTTAGGCGATTCAGACGAGGTGTTGCTACAAAACTCAATTTCACTCTTTTCTATCTACATATTATCCAACCACATGATGCTAAAATCATCATCATACGCAAACACATTTTTTATTATATTATAATATCCTAGACTCATATCATATCCTTTTTATCGTGTCATGTGTGCACTCATATTTGTCTTCAATATCTACATTCCAAGATGCTAATTTTTAGTCAACAAGAATTTTATGCTATGCAATGATATGGTAGATGAGACAGAAGACAAGAGCAGTGCAAGTGAGCCTGACAAAAACAAAAGAGATGAAAAACAGATATCCACTGGAGAACAATTCAACAAAGATTTACAGCCTCTGAATAATTGTGTGTTTGTGAAATAGGCACATAATTTCTTTTCGTCATGATTTGCTGACGTGACATGATTTCAACTCTTAACTTCAACTTAACAGTCCTTCTTACGTACGTTATTGCTAGCTTCAAGTATTCAATAAATGCCATTTAAGTCAACTAATAGTATAAACACTCAGGCAATTTATTTGCAATGTTTTCTTTAATTTGGTAACATAATATTACAGCAGATTATGCAGAGTTCTTCTATTCATTCGTTCGCTATAATAAAATATTTGAAAGTAAGAGTGTATGGATTAGTCAAGTTGCCTAATTGTATTAATTATAAATGAATTTAATGTATGAAGAAAGATGATAGAAAAGTGTGTATGGTTAATGATGCATTGGTTATTATGATGTTGAATGATTTGATAAGAGGAAGCTAGAAAAGGTCAAGTGTGATAGTTGTACGTATATTATGGTGTAGTGGTGGAAGTCGTAGGATTTATAATCGGTGTATTGGAACTATTGACAGGCTTTCCTGGTTTAAATTTGATGCTGAAAGCTAAAGAGCTGTTGTTAGTCAAGTCAGGTCGGTGATGTGATAAGGCAAACTAGGTATTATTAGGTTAGGCCGGGGCTAAAGTGTTATTAGTTATTTGGGCTTTGAGAGTTGCCGAAGCCGCCGCCATGATATGTTTGATGTATCGTGGTGGTAGTAAATAAGAGGCTTGTTGCGTCCGATTACATCGTAATGCTACACACACACACATACTTATATACATACATCATATCATAATATAGATATAGAGTAGTAGTAAAGTAAGTACATCATTGCACATTCAAAGCTTTTTGTTTTTAGAGAGAGAGAGATAGATAGACACTATGGCTAATAGAAACATCGTCGTAGTATGTAGTCTCCCTAAACAAAAGGAGTAAATGCACAATGGAGTGTCTGTTGTGTTTCTAAAGTCGAATGCAATCTAATGTAGTACATTGATAATGTAATGTAATCTACAGAAGAACCACTAAAACTACTGACTGACTAACTAAACTGTTGATTTTTCATGCAAGAATTTTTGTCTGTGATAATTGCAGGCAAATCACTTGAAGGCGTTGCACACCCGTCAGCTCTCAACATGGGATACCTGGTGCCCTACCCTTATGCCAATGGACAATTACCATCGCCGCTGTCGACAATGGTAAGCTCCTCTGCTTTTAAAATCTCATTTGACTCTTTGCACCTTAGGAGTAAGTATACAAACAGATCACAATGTGGAATTCATTACGTTACGCTGCGGATTAATACGTTTCCATCATGGGATGATCTACTGTGTACTATAATAATAATACAGAGTGTGGATATAATATATGTATGCATTTTGCATGTATTGACTAAAGATTGACGCCCATTAGGTTCGTAAAGTTCGATAAGAGCAATGATCAAGTGCATGGTTGCACCAGAGTGCAAAAAAGTATTTGTCATGTCAAGTCAAAGTGAAGAGATGTGTTAAGTTGGCTTTGTTAAAAGGAAATGAATGCATGCATTGTAGTCTGTGGAAAAGACATAACTAAGTATGAAGAGATGTAGATAATAGGAGTTGTCTTAACTAAAGTTTAGTAAAGCTGTCAGTTAGTGTCTTCTTCTCTTCCAGATCATATTCAGATTAGCTTTGCACTGCATTTACTACATGCATGCATAATATTCTTGATGCATTGCACCACATTGAGACTTAATATTCATTAGGCTTCTTCTTCGTCTTCTTCTTCAACTTTAGTTTTTACTGGTTGGAATTACTACTAGCTACTACTAACAGCAGGCTTATGTTTAGATGCAAAGTTAGATATTTATTGTAGTTATACGTACTAATCATTAGTTAGTTAGTAGTTACATTATTTTTTAGGTGAATTGTAATGCACATGACAAAGCTGTGATAATGTACCTGTAGTTTGTGTACCTGGATTAGTTGTAGTTTCTATTAACTCTCTGCTGAGCATTTAACTCTCTGTTGCTGATGATGAGATGAAATGAATTAAGAAGAGCTCGGAGCTAGAATTTGTTAAGTAAAGTGGAGGAGATGACGCGACGGAGGTTATGTGTGCAAGGAGCTTCAGTTGCATGAGAAGGGAAGTACACACAATTACGATTGTGAGTTGCTTTCAAAATGACTCTGACTTTTGTCTTAGTGACTGACTGACATGACAAGCAGACCTTTTCTTTACATAGATAGGTAGGTACCTATAATATTATAACTACTGAAGTTGTACTCTGTTACTTTTCACTAGTATAGTTATATAATAATTGTAGAGATTCTATTTGCAAGATAGCAAGTTGCTGCTGCTGCTGTGCTGTCTTATCCCTTGCCGCTATGATTCCCTCTAATACTACTACGCACTTACTACGTGCAACTATAAAGTCAAGATTGTACATCTCTTTGTTTTCTGTTATTGTTGTGGAATGTGTTTTTATATTTACGGATGAGATAGCTAGTCAGCTTAGTTAGTTAACTTATGTAACTTTTATTTTTCACTGTATACTTAACAAGAGTATTTAATACATGTTTGTTTATAGGTAGGAAATAATAAAAAATGATGCAGGAGAGGAAGATTAGTATTTATAGATAGACTAAGGATAAGTATATATGTATATCATTGACATTGATGTACTTATATTCATTGTGTGTGTATAGCACGACGAGGGAGATAATGAATCAGGTGTGAAAATGAGAAAGGTGTGTAGCGCAGAAAAACAAGCGTTGCTAATTGGGAAACATGCGATTCCCATCTGAATGAAATGAGAGCTGTAGGGGAGTAGTTGAAGTTGAGGTAGTAAATGTTCTTTCTTGGGACTTCCAATCTATGGACATCCATGTTCCTCTCTTACATTCACAATTATCATTTGTTGCATTTGAGGTTTTACAAAAATAGGAAATACTATAGTAGATCCCCTTTAATTCTTTCTTATTTCTATCTGTAGGACTTTTTTCATGATATTGTCACTTCACTGATCTATAGTTAGTAAGTTAGAGAGCTTGTTGTTTAGTTTAGGTGTGATGTGATGTGTCTCTCTCTCCCTGATCCGGTTTTCAATCTGAAAGAACTCTCATATCATACATAAACCAGTAGTATAGTTGCACTCACATCTATTGTTGACTTTGTTAGCGATGAAATGTCGGCGGGGGAGTGAAGTTTGTTCAATGAATTCCTAGCAGCTGGAAACTTTAGCTAACTATACACAATGCACAGCGACAACTCTTGCCATGTATTTTACAATCAACCTTTTATCATTCAACTAATGTTTGGAAAAAAATTATATCAAGCTAAGTAGATTTAACAAAAGATGTTAATGAAATAGCTCATCATTCTTCATGGCTATTCACTTGCTGTGCTCTGTGGATTATTATTTTATTTTTAACTATCTTCCATGTGGACAATTGGATTTCCAGCCCTGAAAACATCCAGGCAATGGCTATTTTCTACATTTATATTAGTGCAACATTATTTACTGTGTAAAATATTGATATTATGTAAGTGGTTAGATTAACAGTTGAGATGAGACTAGTCATAACTTTCGTATGGATAGATTTTTTGCTGATGCACGTTCGAATTCAAGGGAATAGGTAGCTACTTACCTATAGTTGGGATAGAAGAAAGTATAGATATTATTCTATATGCTAAATTGTAAAGGAAAACAGTGGGTAGAGGGTTAGTAGTTGCTGCGTCAATTTCCTACGGAATAAAATGGGTTGGGCCCGGATTTCGATGAGGATGTTAAGCTTATAATGCATTTCTGTATGTATAACTACTTATGTAAAATAGGTGAAGAAGCAATGTACATTAAATGACCAGTAGAAGTGTTGTTTAGCCCGAATAACGCATCTCGTTAGCACACTGGGGCTAAAAGTTGAGCAAGATGAAGAATAGGGTGGGTGGGTAGGACTCTACTTATTTTTAATCGTTGCCTTAAGAGATGAGATGACATTGGATTGAATCCTATTACATACATCTACTACTGCAAGAGAGACTCTTACATTTATAAACAAGTCCTATATGCAATGGAGTTTTGTAGTATTGCGTAGGAAAAGATGGGAAATAAATCGAGAAAAGCATCATTATGTCAACACTTACCCTTGGACGATTCTCCGTCCCATCAACATCGTTTCCTATTGTATAATGCTGGTTTTTATAAAAGTACGACTGCATCAGATGCGGTTTACATTTTCTTCATCTTTTCTTTATTGAGCTAGAAAAAAGAGTTTATTTCAAAATGGAGAAGGGAGGGATAGTGGGAAAAGACTTTAATGTTGCTTTTACTGTCAAGTGAAGCAGGAGAACTGCGGTAATGTACAGAAGCTGGAAAAAGAGAACATTGTTGCCTCCGTTTGGTGTTCGACATACAAAAGCTCTTTCTTTCCGTTTTGTGTAAACGTTGACTTCCATTTCACCATTTATTTTCAATGCATACACTGTTACGAGGATGTTTATTTTTAAGTGCAACGCACTACATACAATCATTCAAGGAATTGCATCCTTGCATTTCATGTATGTAAACTCAACTGAACTTACGATTGTTTATTTTGCCAGAAAAGAAATTAGCAGTGGAATATTTTACAAATCAACAACTCTACTACAACAGACA